>JANHGD010006024.1:12815-25180 GCA_027560375.1 Imantodes cenchoa
CAGTCCATTAGTTTCCAAAGTCTCTTTCATATTTATTTTTTTAATCACATTTCGCACCATATCTTTCAATTCATGCAGACCTCTTCGAAATTCAGCATAGCAATCCTCTGAAGAGAGTATGATATTCTCCTCTTCTGGCTTCTCCATGTTAACAAAATCTCTTTTATCAAGTCAAAGTGCTTTCCAACTTTCAAGTTTTTTCCCCAAGCCTTCTTCAAAAGAAAGACCAATTTATATCTTAGTTTATATAATCCAAGGACAGACAGCTGCAATAACAATCCAAGTGTTTCGCCTCGTTAATTCCTCTCACCAGCAGATGTCGCTCTTCCTCGTTGCCAATTCCATGAATTTGCTTTCCTTTTACTAAATTTACTTGTATATTTTAAAGTTCAATTTTCTGTTCCAAACGAAGTCAAAATAATATTTTTTCTCTTTTTAAAGTTATCCAAACAGGGCTTTAGTTAGTATTTTTCTGTATCTTTAACTGATATCTTTCTAGGCTTGGTAGCCGCTTTACTCCATTTTTTTTCCTTTTTCTTTACTTCCGTTTAAAATTAGCTAAGAAAGTTCAATAGTTCCTTTGCGGTAAACTCACTCACCCGCTTTTCTTGTTTTTTGGCTCCCTCCAGCACTTTATTTAAACTCTCCTTCCAGGTGTTTCCAATCTTTAAATTCTTCTCGTTTCGTTCGTGAGCCTCCGTGGCTAGGACAGCATCGAGCCGTCTCCCAGCGCCTCTGGTCGTGGGTGCTTCGTCAGGTCCCTGGGGTGGGATGCCGCCCCCTCCCAGCCCCACAACTGCCACCCACTTCTTCACCACCCCTACAGGGCGGATCTGATCTGGTTCCGACGGAACCAGGTCCCCAGGTGGCGTGGGTATCAGGTTCTTTCCGCGGAGCGCAGAAAGACATGTGTCACCACATTTAACAGGCCACGCCCTCCTCCCGGAGTACAGGTAGTCCTTGATATCCAGCCAAAATGCCCATTAATAGATGGTTGTTAAACAAGGTATCCATGTGATCCTGAGGCACCTTATACTCTGCTTAAGTAGCTGGGAAGGGGGGAAAGCCTCTTTCCCCAAATGGAGCTGAGGGGGGGGGATTAGAAGCCTCCCATCCACAAACGGAGCTGGGGGGGAAGCCTTGCGTGCCCAAACAGCACTGGGGTGGAATCTCCAGAGATCTAGGAAGGCACAGGCCACAGAAAGTGAGGAGAAAGCTTGAGCTTGTCTGACCCGAAAATCAGCTAGCCAGCGGGAGGCCCTCGCACATGTGCAGTGGAGCTGAGCTGGTCAACCGCTCGCGTGCCTGCAGAGAGGGCTCCACATGCCACTTTTGGCACACGTGCCAGAGGTTTGCCATCACGGCTCTAAGGTATCCTATGTTCTGCTTCTCAAATTTTGGGTCCCCCGCCCCAGGTCCCACGCTTTCTCCCCATTTGTTTATACCATGAATCGGGGGATAAATACATGCTTTTCTGTTACAAAGAAATAATGAATTTGTTGTTGCTCTGAAGGCTATATGAGAAAATGCTTTGTGAAATAATTTTATCAATGAAAACCAGAGATTTATTATGTAGCAGCTTTTGTACATAGAGTGGGAAGGTACTTGTAAAAGTTTAAAGGCTTTATCAGACAGTATATTTTCCAATGTACTTAACAGTTAGTCAGTATTTCAAAGGGCTTTTATTGCAGATTCTTTCGTTAATCATTTCTACACCAGCTTACTCACCCACAAGATTTGTTCAGAAGAAATTCATACAAAGGTTTGGCCAACAGGTGAGTTATACTAAAGTGTTAGGTAAACTTCCTGGTAAAACATATGCAGGTTTACTGGGATATATTTTTTTCACTTGGATTTCACTTAGATCCAAATAAAATGGTAGACAGTGTTGCAGCATTAAAAAAAGGTGTAATTAGTCCTCAAAAATAAAGATACGTATAATAGAATGTAATAGGGTGTTTCCCTCCAGTCTATTTATTTTAGTATTAGTTTAGGGCAGATATTGAAAAGACTGGAAACAATCCAAATGCTTGAATTGATCAAATATCCTTAGCTACCCAATGTCTTGTGACTGAGACGGACTGAAAAAAAGTTGTATTAAAAATTAATATCCTCATCAAATGTATTTTTCATTTAAGCATCCTCTCTACAATGTTAAAAGTCCTGTTTGTGGAGTATTTGCTACTATAAACAAGTATTTGCTACTACATCTGCAAATCACAAGATAATGCTGTAGAACATGTGATCTTGTTGTAAGCAGAGTGGCTGTCTCTAAACCGTAGTTCCCAGCGTGGAAGTGGCAGAGACGGTACAAAGTCTTACTTCAGAAATGATAGTGAAATACAAAATAAACCTATTAAACCTCATTAAGCGATCGGACTAGGAATAGGTGGCAGAGGAAAAGGAAAAGAAATAGAAACCGTTTCAGTTTTGCCTTCAGTTCAAAGAAGCTGCTGCCAACAAAGAAGTAAAATGTTAAAATGGATCGGTTTGAAGCAATCAAAACAGATCAAGAGAGTGAGTATAACCTGAACCCCCTTTCTTTTTTTCATATCGTATCTCACATTGGATAAAAATCTTATTCATGACATAGTCAGCTACTAAAATAGCTATGAAATCTCAGTCAGAAAACACACCATTGCAATTCATTGGTTTGACTAGGAGAGAGGAATATAGTTTATTTTCTCTCTGTTGAGAAAGCTAGATTTCGTTTTGTTTATATTTATAACTTCGTATATGAAGGTTTGTTTTTTAACTGAAAGGTCATTTGTGAAAATAGACTACTGTAGTATTTGCATTCCTACAGGAAAAGTTTTAGAGGCAATTCTGTGTTACTGCTGCTATATTATTCTGTCAAGCACATCTAGAAAACGAACAGAAAAGTTAATGTACTTTCTCATGTTATTCACATAGTTATCTTGCTCATCATAAGAGAGTAGCAGCAGGGGCAAAACTTTCAGAAATTATCTACCTGCTACTAAGCAAACTGGGTTTGGAGGGGCGATTGTAAATATGAAATATGAACATACATGGAAACTTTACTAAAGTGAATTAATGCATTATCATGGTCTTAAATTGTGATTTGGTAGTAGTTACTGTTACAATATCAAGTGGGAATGTCATATTTCATCATTACACTCTATCCAGTAATTTTACATAGGAATATTAAAGGAAGTTGTTGATATGATTATAACTAGGTGACAGTATAACTTTTATTCCTATTTTACATTTGTACTGGTTGAAAGAGAGCTTTTTTTGCAATGGTAATTCCAAACTTGGTAATTCAAAACTTGAACCCTGATCATAGTGCTCAACACACATAACAGCAATGTGTAGGTATTCTGGTAGCTAGAAGTCAGCATAATGTGAACTTTTCCTATCGCTGACCCTGATTAAAAGGATAATGTGAATATCTCTATCTTTCTTTTTTAAATCTGGGTAAAGAAATATACTGGAAGAGAATTAGGGTTTATAGTTCCAGTAACCTTCTATTTGATTTGTTTAGTTTTCATGAAAGTTTATATGTTATGCATACACAGCACCCCCATATGAGAATACAACTCCAACAAATGAATTGAAACATATAAAACTAATATGTTAGCATTAAAACTAAAAATAATAATTTACACTATAATATCTATGTGATCAATGTTTGGGAACATTATTGTGAAATATTGCCATTTCTGCATCTAGCATTTCTAGTTATCAGTAATGATAAAACTCCCCCCCCCCCCCATATCACGTAGAATTGGATGATAAGGTAGTAACTCGTGTGGTAGAAGCAACAGTGGCATCAGCATCTAATGACCATATATTCTAAGCAAATCTGGGTATTTGTAAATGTTTTTGTTATGGATAAGATGCATATTTATTTATTTAAAGCAACGCAGAATTAGTTTATATGATTGTTCCTTGCTTATTTCTTCTTAAGTTATCAGACGATGAAGGCTTAATTGCAAAGCAGGAACTTTCTAGTTTAAACCTAATGTGTGTTGTAAGTATCCTAATATCCACTAAAACACAGAGAGAGTGTGTTTTTGTGCATGCACACCTTTGAGTCAGTGTTGACTGCTGATAACTACCTGGACAAGCCCCGTACAATTATCTTGACAAGATTTCAGCAGTGGTTTAATGTTGCCTTTTTGGGTTTCTCCTAGAACTAAGAGAGAGAGCTGCTTGTTTGCCTAAGGTGAAAGTAGAAGTTATTTCTAGCCTGATGCCTTAACCACTATACAAATATGTATGTATTAGAATATATGTGTGTATTGAGACACATTTAAAGAATGTGGAAATTAATAGCAACTACATAGCAGCTACTAATAGCAACACTTCTGTGTTTTCTTTCTGTTTTGCCAGCATTTAGATTCCTGACAGCCAATCAATCTGCTGTTTAGTGTATTATTGGGAATACAAATATGTTGAGACAAGGGATACAAGGGTATATTTTTGGGGTTAACAAGTTGGCATAGACATGATTCCAAAACCTGGCCAAACAGCTTTTTGACAAGTTGCCAAGTGTGAATGTTTACCTTGTTGCTATCGATCCATTACTTTTCCTTGATGTGGACCATGGGAGCAAAAGGGTTCCTCACTCTGATCTAGAATGAGTTGCCTTTGTGTGACAGAACCTCAGAGAAAGAAAATGACAGACCATTCATTCATTATGGGCATTCTTCTTTCCTACAAGAGATTAACTTTTGGATTAACCAAGTATTTACTGATACCTAGTCCAAGCTCTATGAAACTTACTTTGGGGCATGAGGATAATGGAAGTGACTGGGTTTTCTTGGGAACTGTCGGAATGATAGCTTTTTCTTCAGTTCGAATGACATAAAGGCTTGAGATTTATAGAGCTCATCTAATCCTTGGTAGGAAAGGCTTTTAGTGCAACTTTAAGCCAGTAATATTCATACTGTCCTTCAAACAAACTCCAAAGCCAAAAATGGAAAACAGTATTTATGAATTATGGTGGTTAATTAAGTTATTACACAGAATAAGACTAATGTACATGTTGGGCAATCTTCACAGTCTTATTTGCTGTTTTAATTCCACTTTTTTGTGGAACTCCTCCAGGGATGAAATCCAACAGGTTTTGGAGAACTAATAGCTGAAATTTTGAGTAGTTCGGAGAACCGGTAGCAGAAATTTTGAATAGTTCGGAGAACTGATAGCAGAAATTTTGAGCAGTTTGGGGAACTGACAAATACCACATCTGGCTGACCCCAGAGTGGGGTAGGAATGGATATTTTTGCAATATCTTTCCCCCAGGAGTGGGGAGGGAATGGGGATTTTGCAGTATCCTTCCCCTGGAGTGGGGTGGGAATGGAGATTTTGTAGTACCTTCCCCTGCCACGCCCACCAAGCCATGCTCACAGAACCAGTAGTAAAAAAAATTGGATTTCACCACTGACCTAGAGTCATACTTAGTGACAAATATTCAAGTTACGCAATATTTCAGTCTCTGGCTGAATTTTAAGGATTTTTTCTTAGATGTGGTTCCCAATTATATTATTTTTTAAAAGGGGGTTAAATTCTTTTCTGAAACTGTTTTAATCTAAGGAGTGCATATATTACCTTAACTATCTAACTGCCATTCATTATAATTAGAAATGTCTTATATTCTGTAAATTGAACTTTCTGAAGATTACAGTGCAGAGATTTAGAGAAATATAGAGCAAAGAAATTTAAATTTTGGTTCATTGTACATTTTGCCTCCTTTTATAAGATTCTTCATAGTACAGGGTTGGAGTTCCAGCATCAAGTAGAAGAAGCAAAAGATTTAGATCAATTAATCAAAATACATTATAGATATCTTTCTACAATCCATGATCGTTGCCTCCTGAGAGAAAAGGTACATAAAATATTACTTGTATGGAATCTGTATAATATTTGCAAGGGGTCAGGATTACAGAGTTCTTCCAAATTTTCAAAAATATTAATATTTTCAGTGTTATTTCCCTCCAAATTTAATAAACTGATAACCAAATTTTATAATTAAGACAGGCCAATGTAGAAAAGGACCACAGCTCCAGTCCATTATATTTCTACCCTGTTTCCCCCAAAATAAGACATCCCCTGATAATAAGCCCAATCGGGCTTTTGAGTGCATGGCAATAAGGCCAAGTGCTTATTTCAGGGTTCAAAAAAATATAAGACAGGGTCTTATTTTCGGGGAAACACGGTAACATACTGAAGTTGATAAGCAACCCTTGCTAAATATCTTTATGTTGCATAAATGTTGTTTTAAGATCATAAGACATTTAATATTTTTTTTAAAAATTACTCGGTTTGTGAAAACAGGGACTAATTTTTCCTATAATACAGCAAATGTTTTGAACGCAGAATTAACAATAAGAAGTATATTTGTTGTTCTAAAACAGATTTACCTGCAGTCTTCAAACAGGGATTATTATTTCAGTGTCAGATTGTCATGGAAAGCGGAATGAAGCTTCAGATTTTTCTAAATAGCATCCAAATATGTCTTGCAGCCTTTAATGCTGGAAAAATAGTTGCCTATTGTCTTTAATAGTCACAGAGATCAACAGGATCCAATACTAACTTTCTGGTTGTACCTGTGATAGATTTGTTTAAGTTCCAGCAAGAAACAGAGATCAAATGACAGACCTTAAAACTGACAAAGTTCATTACCCCATTTTCATAGGTTTAAATGGTTTTCCATCCTCCAAACTTTACATGTAGATGCCCCTCCCTTGGGGGAAAACAACTCTAGTTTTCAGAATTTTTTGATCGTTTGGGTTAGTAGAATGGTATATTTAGTATGTATTTTAGTATAGGTCTCTGATTAATCCCCTCCCCCCTAAACGTATTTGGAATATGGGTATTTTCTGTAGTGTGGTTATCTGCCTTATTTTATTTCCATTCCTAAAGACTCTGGGAGCTAACAATGTTTTTTGTGCTGTTAAAAGAAATATTAAAAAAATATCTTTCCTAAATAAAAGTAACTAACTCACAAGATATAATTATCCAATAATATATTAATATATTACCAATATATTAACACACTCAAAATTTTTCCACTTTAACAAATAAATGAATGGAATATGTGAATCTACTTTGAATCTACATAAATTTGTGACGATAACTGTTGCCTGTTACATTTGATTTCCAGGTTAGTTTTGTGAAAGAAGCAATAATGAAAGTTCTGAACCTAGTATTGATGTTTGCAGATCGTTGGCAAGCTGGTTTGGGAGCCTGGAAGTACGTACCTATTCAATCTATGCATCACAATCGGTTGACAGAATTGGGATTTGTTTTACTGACATTTGTTCTTTGAGTGAAGTCTTATGAATAAGAGTATAGTGTTGACAGATTAATTGTGTAGACCACAATGGAATACATTTACATTGGATCTTATCACTTCTGGACACATGTTAGCTTCACAATCAGTGTGTCTTTTTAAGTATAATTTTCTAAATTGTATATTCACAAAATAAATTAGACATAATCAGCAATAAAAGGAATTACATTGTTGGAACCCTATTCTGTATAGTACCAGTATTCCAAATACTCTGATAGTGAGAAATCTTGGATATCCTGAAATATCATTTCAAGTATTTTCAGCTGGTGAAAATTAGAGTTTATCAACTGTTATTTAATATAGTCCTGTAAAGATGCACAGGCATCTTTTCTGGCATCAAATAATTTGACATCATCGCTGAGTATTCACAGGAACTACTGTAGATATAGTGCTGGGGAAAAATAGCCATCAGTTGTATCCAGAGAAAAAAATTTTTGTGTGTGTGTGATATTGCTTGCCTCAGACTGTGATTCTTAAGAATAGTTTCAGCAATGTATCAAGTCATCCAACCTGAATGTTAAAGTGCACATATTTAAAAAGTATGCATCATTGTGGGAAACCTAGCATGATAAGAATAAAATTAGAGTTTACATGAACCAAGGTGTAGGAGGTTGTTGAAAGAGATAAAACCTTAAATGATTTGTATGGTACAAGATTGAATATGGTACAAAGGATAAAAGATTCAGTTAACAAAGTGATTATACCTTTGTAATAAAAATATTTTCTGTTCAAAACTTTTTACTACAAATACTTTGTTTTTACTCAGAAAGGAATAACAATATGTTTCCAAAAACTTGATTTTTGTTTGTACTGTCTGTTTAAATTATCTTTCATTACTTTTAGGATGGAATCCATAACCAAGATGGAATCAGATTTTAAAAACTGTCATATGTTTCTTGTGACAGTTCTAAACAAAGCAGTCTGTAGAGGCTCATTTCCACATTGTGAGTATTTAAGGAAAAAATATTTTTTTAATGTTAACAATTTGTTGCTAAACATTTAGAATAATGTATGCAATATTACTTTCTTAATACTTGTAGCCCTAAATACTTTTAATCATAACATACTATCAGAAAATAGTTATATCCTATATAATTGGAGGTATATATTAATTAGAATTGTTAGAAATTTGTGTTACTTGACACTAAGAAGTATATCATAGTTTTATCCACCTCTGATATGTTTTGTTCAAAAGACAGTTTACTCTATTTTGATCCTAATTACTTTACTCGTTTTTGATTCACAGTGGAATCTTTAGCTTTGTCACTCATGGCTGGAATGGAGCAAACTTAACATGACATCCAAGCATAAAATTATCCTCAAGCAACAACTTCTTTGAAACATTGTGATGTTGGCTAAAATGTCCTGTGATTTATGTGGCAGGCATTTTGTTTTGATAAGTTTCAGTACTTCAGTCCTATCTTTCTCATATGTACAATTGTATAGGAATTACACTTGAAACTGTACAAATGTAAATACTGAAACTATCATTCATTTGATATGTGAAATGTTTGTCTGACCAAACCATATTTTTATTTTCCTCTGTGAGGCACAAACATCAAAATAAATGTTGTAAAACAAACCTTTTTAAATATTTCCATTAAGATTACTAGTGCATAAATTATCAATTATACTTAAATGTAATACTACTTTTGTTGGATTGAGTTTTCTTTTCCCTTCTTCAGTGTATAATTCTGATGAAATTACATTCACAACTGTAGTTGCTCTGATAAATATAAGATTTCAATAAAATTAGCACTGGAAAAATACTATATGTTTATCAATTTTTATACTGCATACAGTTAATTTTTTTGACATTGTTAATAAATATTATTGAGCTTTTAAATTTTGCAATGACAAGGAGCCTTAGTTTAACAACCATTCATACATTTGAAGTTACAACATTGCTGAGCAAAGAAACATATGATATAATGCTAAAGTAGGAAACTTAACAAATATTCCCCAAATTTGGCTTTTGCAGCATCCTGCTGTCATTTGATCACCACTTGTGACCTTAACTGCCAGCTTCTGATAATCAAAATAAATGGAAAGCATGAAATTGAAAGGGTTATAAACAGCAGTCACATGACATTGTGCCTAATAATCACCACAACTCTAACTGCCATTGTAAATTGACATAGTCCCATAATACTGATGCAGGATCCAATCTGGATGAGTCACCGGGACCAGATTATGATAGACCCTGCTAGAGAGAAGTTCCCTGCAACATTATCCTGGGACATATACATTTGCCTTCATTCTTGACATGATACTGAGTTGCTGCTCCCAATTACCATTGTTAACTGAGGTCTACCTATATGACTACTGTTGATGTCACTTCACAAATAATGTGAATATAACATTTTCCTTACAGTAGAAATACACAATTCCTCCAATGATTATGGCATAAGAGTTGAAGTCCAGAAAAAAACCTCAGAGCTGGCCCCAAATTGGTCATTCATTCTGCAAAAAAACAACTCTGGATCACTTTTAATGATCTGCTGAAAAATGTAGCTGAGTGGTATGTCCATAAGACCACAGTGCAATATTGCTTATACAGTGGTAATCTGAATGGAGATTTATTTTATTTATTTATTTATTTATTTATTTTGTTGTATTTGTAGGCCGTCCGCTCTCCGACTCTGGGCGGCTTCCAACAATAAGAAAACAGTGTAATACAACAATAAATTAAAAAACGAACAAAAACATTAAAATGATAATAAAACAGTGGGTACATTCATTCCCATATAAGACAAGGGGAAGGGAAAAACAGTATCTTCACCCACTCCCCCAAGCCTGCCAGCATAGCCAGGTCTTAACAGCTTTACGGAAGGCTAGGAGGGTTGGGGCAGTTCAGATCTCCAGAGGAAGGTGGTTCCATAATGTTGGGGCCACCACAGAGAAAGCTCTCCCCCAAGGCCCCGCCAGCCTACATTGTAGTTGTCGGAAAGAAACACAAAAGTAATGTTCTAAGATTGGGTGGGTTCCTACCGGTGCGCCCGGATGTCCAGATTTCTGCGACGCCAGGTGCTCCCAGTGTCCCGTCCGTGATTTGTGCAGGAAGCGAAATCGCATGAGGAGATTCTCGCTCACGCTAGATTTCGGCAATTTTTTTATTCCACGCATGCGCGCTAGATTTCGGCAATTTTTTGCTTCCGCGCATGCATGGAAGCAAAAAATTGCCGAAATCTCACGTGAGTGAGCGTCTCCTCCTGCTATTTTGCTTCCTGCACATGCGCAAGAAGCGAAATCACGGACGGGACACCGGGAGCATCTGGCCCCGCGGAAATCCGGACATCCAGGCACACTGGTAGGAACCCACCCCTGTCTAAGATACACAAAACTGAATAGCTGAAACAGCTTGGAACAAAATACTTCAAACTGATAAAACAACACTATTATTCAGTCACAACCAGACAAGAAAAAAGGGTGCAATAATTGAAGAAATCTTGACTACTGTTAAGAATATGGATAGTTCTGTTATGCTTTGGGGGTGGGGTAACATCCACCAGCACAGCATATATTTTGCAGATGGAAAGAGGGATAAGTTCAATTAAATATCAGTATATCCTAGAAGGTAATGTCCCACTATCATTAAAGAAATGAAAACTAAAAAGAGGGAATCACTGCCAAATCAATCAGTGTGTCTTTTTAAGTATAATTTTCTAAATTGTATATTCAGAAAATAAATTAGACATAATCAGCAATAAAAGGAATATTTGCAAGAAAGAAAAAAGTTTTAAAACATCCTTCACATTCCCCATAATTATTGAGAATCTGAAGAAACACCTAAAACACATGATGCATGTAAGGAGACTCAAAAATATTTGTGAACTAGAGCAGTTCTGCAAGGAAAATGAAAAGTTCTAAACGCAAGAAAACCAAAACTATATAGGCATGTTGTCATTTCTGGCAAAAGAAAATTTTCAACTAGCCTCATGGTGCGACTGGAACTATCTGGAACTGAACACACTCAAAACCGTAGAAATGGTGGTAGACTTTAGGAGAAACCATCCCATACTACCTCCTCTTACAATACTAGACAACACAGTATCAACAGTAGAGACCTTCAAATTTCTAGGTTCTATCATATCTCAAGACCTAAAATGGTCCCCTAACATCGAAAACATCATCAAAAAAGCACAATAAAGAATGTTCTTTCTGCGCCAACTCAGGAAGCTCAAACTGCCCAAGAAGCTGCTGATACAGTTCTACAGAAGAATCATTGAGTCTGTCATCTGCACCACTAACTGTCTGGTTTGGTTCTGTAACCCAACAAGACAGACACAGATTTCAGAGGATAATCAGAACTGCAGAAAAAACAATTGCTACCAATCTGCCTTCCATCGAGCACCTGTATACTGCACGAGTCAAAAAGAGGGCTTGGAAAACATCTACAGACCTCTCCCATCCTGGACATAAATTGTTTCAACTTCTACCTTCAAAATGACCCTATAGGGCACTGCACACCAAAACAAGACACAAGGACAGTTTTTCCCTGAATGCCATTACTCTGTTAAAGAACTAATTCCCACAACACTGTCAAATTAACTACTAAGACTGTATTACTATTCTTCTTCTCATCCTTACTAGTACCTATCTCTTCCAACTTATGGCTATAGCCATGTTGCTTGTATCTTTACAACTTATATTGTTTTTATTTTTTGCTAGTATGATTTGATTGCTTATTAGTATCCTATGACTATCACTAAGTGTTGGATCTTATGATTCTTGACAAATATATTTTATTTTTTCTTTATGTACACTGAGAGCAGGAGTGGGTTCCTACAGGTACGGTCCAGGGCGCTCGCCCCGGTAGCGGCCTACTGGTGACATCACCCGTCCCAGTCCAGTTGGTTGCCAGTCCCTGGGTGCCGCCATCTTTTTAAAAACATTTTTACATTTTTTTTTTAAAAAAATTCTACTGCACATGCGCTGACTTTCAGCAAGCTTTCCAAGGAGGAAAGAGCTGAGTCCCTTCTTGTCTCGTTTCGTTTCATCTTGAACAGATCGGAGGGTAGACGAAGCATTTCCCCCTTAGAACTGG
>JANHGD010006028.1:60551-71242 GCA_027560375.1 Imantodes cenchoa
CCGATAAATACAATAATTTAGGTTAAAATAATCCCATAAAACCAATTTTATGCAGCCAAACCAGCGAGGCGGAAGAGGTGGGTTTTCAGTTCTTTCTTGAACGTTCTTAGGTCCGGGATCGTTCGTATGGCAGAGGGCAACTCATTCCACAGGGTGGGCGCCCCAACAGAGAAGGCTCTACCCCTGGGGGCCGCCTGGCGGCATTGCCTAGTAGTTGGCACCCTGAGGAGGCCCTCTCTGTGGGAGCGAATAGGTCCCAGGACACCAGGTAATTTGCGGCTGAGAGCTCTCTTCTGCAGCTCAGCTTGTGGCTCTAGAGCAGGAGGCAACCACAGTTTGCACTCTACCAGGCCTGGAGCTTGTGTCTTGTTCAGGCTGCTGCTACCATATGATGAGGCAGAAGGCTGTGCAGTGCATCAGGATTATCTGCTCATTCTCCCCCCCCCCCAATGCCGCTGGATGGCTGATGGACTTGCTGACCTGCTGCTCTTGGCCTCATGCAGGCTCTTCGGCCTCCTGGCTGCACTGCTCTTGGCCACCCTGCAGCTTTGGTGGGCAGGAGCTCTGTAGTGGCCCTCCTCCCTTGCACCTCAAAACCCTGTCTTCCTGGCTGCTAAGCCCCCAGCCTGCACTCCTGTCATGGAAAGGTGAGCAAGACATTCCTCAGTGCTACTGGTATGCTATGCCATGCAAACTATGCAAAGCAATCTGCCCTGATCCTTTTGGCTCTGGTAATGATCCCAGATGGGAGGGGCACATATGGGATCCCCAGGCAGAGGCCTCCTGATAAAATGCTCTGTTGTAGCTCCAGAGCAAACCACTGCCTTCCCTGTGTTGGATTGCAAGGCTGGAGGCCTCTGCAGCCTCTGCAGACCAACTCCATCATTTCATTATACATTTCCAAATTGATTATAGCCACTAGATCTTCATATAATGTGTACACATTAGGATAATTTGAGCCTGGTCATTTGAGAACATTTGTTTGTTTTCTTAGCATATCGGGAGTATTCCCGATTGCAATACTCTTTCTATCAAAGTCCACATTTTGTTTCCATTGAATGTCATAAGGAATTCCATTGCTTGCACTGTTCTAACTTTGTAGATATAGGCACATCACAGCATATGAATATCTTTTCCAAGGTCTTCATATACTAGTCACAGGCTATTTCTTGATTGCTTGTTCCTTTACTATTGAGGTTCTTTGCATAATGTGTTCAAAATATGGCATACTAAAAAGCAGAAACATCACCCTGCCAACAAAAGTGTGTATAGTCAAGGCTATGGTTTTCCCAGCTGCAATGTATGGCTGTGAAACTTGGACCATAAGGAAGGCTGAGCACCCAAGAATTGAGCCCTTTGAATCATGGTGCTGGAGAAGACTCCTGCGAGTCCCTTGGACTGCAAGGCCATCAAACTGGTCAGTCGTAGAGGAGATCAACCCTGACTGCTCTTTAGAAGGCCAGATCCTGAAGATGAAATTTTGACTTTGCAACTAACAACAACTTGTGCCTTAGGTAAAACATTGGATTGATTTGTTCTATGCTTAGGTTTTTTTTTTTACTAGTTATACTATTCTCAATAGTCTTTTATCTTACTTCTTCAAAATACAACTTTCACTTCCATAGACTGTCACAGGGAAAATAATCACATCTAAATTTCTTTTCCAAGCTTTCACTACTAATTCATCAAGTTGAAATTGAAAACTATTTTGCAATTTGAATCTATTATTTCTTGTTCTATCTTCTGGAAAAATATGAATAATCTCTACTGTTGTACATGATAGCCCTTCAGATACTTGAAGAGTATTGTTACTATTCCTTGTAGGCTTGCAACAGCTCCAACCACTACTAAATTTTGCTTTGAGAACTCTTTTCATCTTTGATATTCTTCTATGGATAAAGAAGACCGGTATATTTAATTCTATCCACCCACTTGCTGAGATACTCAAATGTAGGATTTTATATCTTTGTATAGTATGTATTTTTCCTGTTAGAATGCCTCTTGTTGGGTTTGTCCAATGTTTCTATCCAGGTGCCCTTTGACAATCTTGATACTATTAATAGACATTGTGAGTGTCCCATCACTAGAGGCTTTTAAGAAGAGACTGACCACTTACAGCTACTTGTTTGGAATGATATAGGGGCTCCTGCTTGTACAAAGGGTTGGACTAGAAGACCTCCAAGGTCCCTTCCAACTCTGTTATTCTGTTCTGTTATTCTGTTATCCTCTAAGCCATTTGATTTTTGTCCCTGTTTTTGCATCATCCATATACTGAACTGTCATACGCATATAGCAAATTCATATAGCTTTGTTTTTGTTACTTGGGGGAATTAAAACCTACCATGATTGCCAAATTATCCCAAATATGAACTTTTTGCAAATGTGGACATCACAAGGCAATATATAGCACTAAAAAAGCAAGAATATTAATATTTATAATTAAATAAATATGCTATATACTATAGTTCTCTGGTTGTATTAAAAAGTTGCAATAATTAAAATATCTATTTATAACTACATTTATCCACATTATTAAACAAAAAAGTATCAACTGTCTTTTAAATGCTCTTCAAGCAGGCTGTTTGTTCTTCTTGGATTCCCCTTGTCATTTCAAATTCTGCATTTATCAGTCTTCCACTTTCTTTTATCATGTCACTGTCTTCTGGCAGAACAATATGCCATTCATCATGTCTCTTTTCCTTGCCTCTTGGCTGTAATATGAACATTTGGTTACAGAAGAATGAAAAGAAGTGAAAATGTTCTTGTGTACCTGAAGACCCAGGGGTGAAGTCCAACAGGTTCTAACAGGTTCTGAAGAACTGGTAGCAGAAATTTTGAGTAGTTCGGAGAACCAGCAAATACCTACTCTAGCTGGCCCTAGAGTGGGGTGGGAATGGAGATTTTGCAGCAGGGGCGGGTTCCTCCTATCTGCATACTGGTGCGCTGCGTGCACATCACCATGTTTTGCATGTGTGCATGCTTGCTACACGCACGCACACACATGTCCCCTCGCACGATTTTGCTTCCACGCATGTGCAGGAAGAAAAATATCACTGAAATCTCACAAAGGGACGCTCGCGTGCGCGCGATTTTGGTAATTTTTTGCATGCGCGGAAGCAAAAAAAATAGCTGAAATCGCACATGTGCGAGCGTCCCCTCATGAAATTTTGCTTCCGTGCATGCGCAGGAAGCAAAAAAGGGGCAAAAATGCAGAAAAAAGATGGCGCCGCGCAACGGACCGGCACAGCAAATTGCGCAATCGGTGGGGCGCTACCAGAATAGCAGAGTGCACCGCACCGGTAGGAACCCACCACTGTTTTGTAGTATCCTTCCCCTGCCATGCCCACCAAGTCATGCCCACAGAACCGGTAGGGAAAAATTTTGAATTTCACCCCTCGTTTAGAGGTACTCATTCTAGAGAATCCCAATCTTTTGCCCTGATAATATCACAGACGATTAGATTTTTATCCTACATATATTCTACACAGACATACCCCAAACCAGTCCTAGCTGCATCACAAGGAACAACCTAATCGATGCCGTTTGATTCAACCATTAGAAAATGAGAACACAATTTTAAATGTTCCAGACATAGACAAAAGAACATCTTTTCCAGATGCCATCTTTATTTTTTCTACAGTTGAAAATGTATTTTTTAAAAAATGAGCCTAAATAAGATTATTATCAGTTCTTTTTCTCTGCAGAACAAGACTAACATTAAGAATACATAATTTTATTTAATCAGCAGAACTGAAAAGCAATGGAAGATATTTAAGAAAAATAGATTAGTTAAAGTCAAGATTAAGTATGGGCAAAATCATGTCTGAAAGCCGGCAGTCTGAAAAGCAACAGCAGGTCAAAGATCTGTGCAAGTTCTCTATCTTGCCCACTAGAGGCCATCTAGAGTTCAACCATAATTTTCAGAAGTATTACATAACAATATGTAATAGTGTTCAGTTTAAAAACTAAAGCATTATTTTATTATTTCAGTCCTTTTTATTTCCTAATTTCATATAAAGAAATTTTTGCTGCTTTAATGTGCTATAGGGTAACAATTATTTAAAAACACACTAATTTCTGTGGAACATCATTCGTATACGGTCATCTTGATATCAATTACAAAATTATGTGACTCCATACATTTCCAAGTTGCTAACTGGGATTTTTAAAAATATAATCAAATAACATCAATTTTTGTCAACTATACTGGATCCAAATCCAGTTGGTAACAACTGGACCTGCGGGTATTAACCTTTATAATTTAAACAATTTGGGTCCAGAAGCATCTCCTACTCCAGGGGTGGGTTCTAACTCACCTTGCCGCTAGTTCGCTTCTCCCGCGCCGCATGGGGCACACATTGCGCACCACGCGGCAATGCCGTGTGAGCACACACTTTGCGCACACACGTGTGCATTGCTGAAAACCAAGCTTCTGCCCATGCACGGAAGAATAAAACAGCTTTTACATATACACAGAAGCCAAAAACAAAATGGCTACACACCTATGTGCTGCCATTCAAGCCGGTTCGGGGGCGTGGCCAACTGGCAATCGCTCCCGGTTCGGCGAGGAGGGGGAAATTCCCGCTACTAGTTCTATAGAACTGGTCCGAACTGGGAGCAACCCACCTCTGTTCTACCCTGAAGCGTTCTTATTTGTGTTCTTCCTGGAATTATTCCTCAAAGAAGTTTCTCTGGCATCCATGCAATTGCTTATATACATTGGTGCGGGTGGAAACACTTCTCCTTTTCAATTTGGATCTCAAATTGTAAAGACACTGATTATGTTTTATTTACTTTTAAAGTTCTATCTCCTATGCGGATTGTGGTTTAATTTGATTATGTCTTTCTTCTTCCTATGTTATCAGATCATTTCTTGTTAGGTGAGTGAAAATAGAGATTGAATTTTTTTTTAAATGAAGCTTGAAATTCATCAGAATTTTCTACCCTATTGTTCAAGTATAAAACACATGCTAGGTATTACATGGGCAGTGTATCTGCTTTGCACTGTCTGCCAAATGCAGTAACAAAACCTTTAATTTCAGATCATTTGCACGGTATTTCTGATTATTTTGGGTGATCTTCTCATTAGTTTCAAGAATTTAGCCTCAAGCCACAAACTTCCTGATTTAGCCCTTGAATCCATAATATACCGGTAAAGCATTTTCTTTATAGAAAGATGAACTGTAATCTCATAGGTTATAAAAAGAAAATGACTTACTTGTGAAGAAGAAATATGGACGTGCAAGAACTCCAAAAAGAATTCTCCAGTTAAAAATCTTGGCAAATAAATTACTTACGTAAGTTGAGTTGTATTAATATGAAGAGAACACCAATTATCATTTGGGCTAGGTCTTTGACAGATAGTGATGTAATTACCCACAGATGTTTTATTTACTATACTGAAACCTTATTCCATATTAAATAGGTTTACACTTCCAAAAAATGCCCATAATAAATAAAGCTGCAATTAAGAACTGAAAAGTTTTGGAAGTTAGGCATAAGTAGGATAGTTGTTATCTCTATACTGCAGCATTAATATATTGCAGAGAGTATAATGTATGCTGGTTCTATATTCTCCCCCTCCTAGGAGGAAGAGGAGGAAGAGGAAGAACATTCCCTCAATAGTGTATCTTGCCTTCTTGAGCAAAATGGCTGTATGGCAGGGAAGGGGGAGAAGTCAAGTAGCAGGAGCAGGCAAATAAGGTGAGCGTACTCATTCAAAAAGCCAATTGAGAACATTTTTTCCCAAGCCTCCCTCCTCAAAACCTGGAATTGGCACTCCTTCATCTCTGAGAGAGTGATATCAAGTTCAGATATGATCTTTGCCAAATTGGAGCCCTCCAGCCTTATTTAGACTTACAATTTTAAGAAATTTGAACAACTGTAATCCCAACACACCTACGATTTACCTTTAATCTGTGCCAGATTTGCATGTGATAATTCATAAAACTATCCTGTCTATCTCCAGCGCGTTGCAAAAACCCCTGCACATCTGAATTATTAAAAGAGAAACTCATTTTCTCAGTAAGCATTCCAGCATGTTTCCCCCTCCCCCAGATATTCATCTTAGAAGCAAAGATGGAATATAAACATGCACTGCAAACATTTAAAATAAACATTTTCATGATTACAGGAAAAATGTCACAAACAAAACATATCTGAAATTAGATATTTATGCTTAAGTAAACTTGCAATATTCACAATTTTCTAAATGTGCCTTGTGTTGCTAAAAAGCCTTAGTGTATGAGATTGTCAATTTGGGAGAATTTTGATCATGCCAGATGGAGTACATCAATGCTGTTAAGACAGTTATATTGTGCCAAGAAAATAGAATAACATGAGACAAAGGTTTGATACTTGGAAGACATCACAAAAGGTGGGCAACATACTTGTCACTAATGCTATGTAAGGCAGAATTAAAATGCATTCAGAGTTCTCGAAAAATGCCCTCTTTTTGAAATAATACAATGAATATTTAACCTTGAAATACAAGTAGTAAAGGCAGTTTTACATTTACTGGAAACAATCTAAAAATTCCCAATTAAAAATAATGAATGTATTATTCTATACGAAGTTGCATTTTAAATATTCTCAGGTGACTCGTCTAAAGCTACAATCCTACACATCCTCACATGGGCGTCAGTGGGAATGAATGCTTCTGGGTTACTCTGGGTGCTGTTGGTTAGAAAAAATGTCACCTCATTGTTCAAAATTTCTCCCCTAATTTTAGAACATATCTGACTGTATTGAGTTAGGAGGACTGAGAATGAGCCCAGGTGTTCAGAAACTATGCAATCCAATTAAAAGGTCTTTAAAAGGAAGCGTATTTTTCAGCCACCAAAGAAGTTACACTTAACAGGCTTATAGTAATTAAGCAGCTTGGAAAGTTGTTTTCCACTTAGAAATCTAACCAGAGGGAAGCACTGCTGTCCTTGTGTGTCATGCAGCTGTTACGACTTTTCCATTTGAGTGGAAAAACTTGCCTCCAGTGTTTTGGAGGCATGCGAGTATACATAAATGTTCATTAGTATTGGATGTACATTTTGGGTTATTAGAAACAGATGGTTAATTTTCACATGCTGTATGAGTCTTAAATTAAAATAATTGATGACTATGGAAAATATAAAGTGACAAAAGGCCCATTGACACTCTATAGGCCTGATCATCATCTATATATGTTCAATCTTGTTTAGATAGCCAGAATCCTACCAATTAGCAGATAGGGAAAGAGAGATGGGGGACCTAGTTCATCTTCTGGGTCCTGATTTTAATAGATCATTACAGGCTTTGAGAATATCATACTGGGTTATAAATGTGCAGCCATCAGCTGCTAAAACCAAAACGGGAGAAAAAAGCTTACGATACAGTAGACTGGGCTCTGTAATTTTCTTATTCAACTCAAGTGTAGAGGCATCAGCAGGCTACATTGCTTTTAGAAAAATAACAAAAATGGTGCCCTGCAGGAAACTCCATCCCTTTCATTCAGGCATGTGATGTTACAACATACGATGCAGAGGTGGGTTTCAGCATATTCTGACAAGTTCTGGAGAACTGGCAGCGGAAATTTTGAGTAGTTCAGAGAACCGGTAAATACCACCTCTAACTGCCCCTGCCCTCATCTATTCTCTGCCTCCCAAGTCCCAGCTGATCGGGAGGAAATGGGAATTTTGCAGTAACCTTCCCCTGGAGTGTGGAGGGAATGGAGATTTTACAGTATCCTTCCCTTGTCATGCCCACCAAGCCACATCCACCAAGTCAAGCCACACCTACCAAGCTATGCCCACAGAACCGGTAGAAAAAAAAATTAAATCCCACCACTGATACTATGGCACTTTCATTGCAACTGTGCTTTTATCACCTGTCTCCCATTTGACCTCTTACGGATTCTTCAGCTCAGGCACAATTGTTCATTTATATACATGAGATCCTGGTGTTTAAGTAATGAATTTGTATTAACAGAACTGTAGGAAGAGCTACAAAAAGATTATAATTTCTTTCAATGTATTTTGTTATTTCTACACTGCTCCATTATTTTACTTGGTTAATGGCTGCCAAATATTTGGAGGGATAGGAGGAACATTACGGCAATCAAAAATTAATATAGAAGTGGATAGTGGACAAGGAACCAACCATGGCTAAGCCAGATGAATTTGAACATTCTTCTCAGTATGGTTAGCCCCAGGTATCATTTCACCTATGCTTATAATGAAGTTTAGTAAACCAATAATATCTTACACAGATATTGTATATCTTATAAGATATTTGAAATATGAAATCTATCAAGAAACAGTTCTTTTTGCTGTATTGTCTAACATATATTGATGGAGGAGATGACCAGGCTGAGCCCAAGGGAGGGGTCAAACGCGTCATCAGTCATGAGTCCCTGTGTGATCACAAGAGATTGAAGTCCAGCCCACCTTGAATCCCTTCTTAACTCCCACTAATTTCCCTTAACCGTTAGTAGTTCAGATTCTTGTAGAAAGCTTAAGCTTGCAATAAATCTTGATACTCATTTGAACTGCCTGAATCTCCTGACTTCCCTGGCTTGACGTTTGAGATGCAGACTAAACTATGGAGTTTAACATTCAATAAGAATGCTATGGAGATATATTTTCTCCAATAAATTTATTTCTCTAAAATTAAGCAATCTGCATATCATAACCCTTCTTTTTGAGACTTATGCCATCTCTAATTGCAGTTGCCAAAATTGATGCTAGGGCTTTCCCATAATAACAACAACTAGGAAGGAAACTGAAATGCAAATATTATTTGAGGCTACAATCTTTTCCCACACTGCAACTGTGTGGGTGGGAATTGCCTAATAACGGCAACTAGAACGGCTGCAACTGCCAACCTAAATTGACAGAGCCCCATGATGTTTTGTGGCTTATGATCTGGTCACTAAGTGACACAGTTGCCAGTTCCAATTACTATTGATAAAGAAGGACTAACTGTATAGCCCACACTTTCATGTACATACTGATATAGGTATTGAACCAGAAAATGCCGATGAGACTAATTTAGGTCAAGTTAAAAGACTATAGCACATTGTACTTGAACCTGAATATCTGTTCATTTTTTCTGCCATATTTATTTATTTTTAACTACTGTGATTGAGAGATGGTCTGGTCTAGTGGTTAAGGCATCAAGCTAGGAACTGGAAGTCCGTGAGTTCTAAGTCTCACTTTAGGTACAAAGCCAGCTGGGTGATTGGGAGGGGGCAGTAACTTTCTCTCCGCCCTAGGAAGGACACAATAGCAAACTCTTAAACTCAGGTTCATCTTCCTTTCCGGAACAGGTGAATCATGTGATTTTGTAGTCTCTGAAGTGAGGAAGTGGCCAGTCAGGCAGATGATGTAGAGGACACAAGAAAAGGCCATGTAGTGTAGGAGAAATAGCCACTACCAAGGCCACAATCCATTCTTTCCCCCCAAAAAAAACTAATTTGAGAAAATGTCTCATATAAGTACCCTCCCCAGTACACACAAAGATAAAGTGAAGCACACTCAGACATGCAAGATTCTGTTACTATAGCTCAGTGATGGTGTTGCCCTACGTCAGCTCCAGCGTATGCCAACTGATTTTCGGCCTTCTTTTCGGCTGTTTCGCTCTCCCCAGGCTTAAGGAAAGCCCCCTGAAGCCTGGGGAACGGCAAACTTCCGGTTGGCCCATTTTTCGCTCTCCCCAGGCTTTAGGCTTTCCTGAAGCCTGGGGATGGCGAAAAATGGCCGAACGGCCAACCGGAAGTTTGTTTCCAAACTTCTGGTGGGGCTGTTGGGCCGTTTTTTGCCGTCCACAGGTTTCAGGAGGTCTGTCAGCATGCATGGGAGGTTTGTGAGCATATACAGGGGGGGCAGCGTGGGGATTGTGCGCATGTGCGGGGAGAGGGCATTGCATTATGGGTATGGGCACGCACACGCGCACTATTATGCATGCGCACACTTTTTGGGCACCTGACCCAAAAAAAGGTTCGTCATCACTGTTATAGCTATTTCAAAAAAAATAATATTAGACCTATATGGCATTGGTTTCTTTATCTGGTCTACCTCATAGGGCTGACAGGCATATCAGTGGAGAAATAAAATGGAGATAAAACAGAAAAAAGTGAATCAAAATAGATAAAGAATCATCTACAACAATCTATTTTAAATCTTGATATGGACTCCTGCCAAAGCTAATTATCTACATGTTTGTTTGTTTATTTGGCCAAATTAATACGGCCACCCATCTGACATGAAGTGAATCTGGGCAGCATACAATAAAACAATGAATGAAAACATTTTACAATTCTATTAAGACAATAAGAATAGATAAATCAAGACTGTGAGAGGGAAGATATGACTAAGCTGACCAGAAGGGAAGGTGGGCGGAGGAAACAAAGGGGGAGCAGAGAAATAGTTGGAGCTGGGACTGCTGGGCTTTAGGTGGGCGTCTGGAGCCGGAGGGAAATTGTCGGGCTGGAAGCTTCTTGCGGGCACTCAGCGCTTCTCCAGACTGGCGCAGCTCCGTTAGGGCTGGAGGGGAAGCCCGGGCTCCAAGGCGGTTCCGCTAAGGACGGGACTCGGCCCTTGGGACCAGAAGTTTGGCGGCCAACGCTTTCCCCTCCTTGCGGCGCTCCCCTCAATCCCCCAGTGATGCCCCGAGATCAAGGAAGGAAGGAAGGGAGGGAGGGCGGGCGGGAGGGCGAAGGG
>JANHGD010006028.1:178897-189204 GCA_027560375.1 Imantodes cenchoa
CAGGTAGGAAAATCCCCCTCCCCATTTTCCTCCCGTTCGCCAAAAAGTCTCCATTCCGAATGTTGAAGGTATGGAATGGAGGCAACGGTGCGTCCACGGCACATCCAGCTCACTGAGTCTGACCTGCTGCACCTCAAAAAAAGTAAGACTGCGTCGAAAATAAGCCCAAGTGCTTATTTTCAAGTCTTAAAAAAAAAGAAAAAAGACTCGGTCTCATTTTCTGAGAAACATGGTAGATTGTTGCAAGTTCTGTTTCTAGAGCAGAGAACAAGGTATTTGAATGTTAAAATCATGCTTCCCCTTTATATTTTCTTCTATGGTCACTCTTTCAAATGTATCTGATTAGAGCAGTTTATGTATCTTCAACACCTTGCCCAGCCTCCCCTGGGTGTATAAGTAGTTCTTAGCATAATGACCATTCTTTAGTGACCATTCAAGGTTATGATGGCACTGAACAAATGGTGGTTATGACCACTTGTTGGAATTTGGGCTATCCTAGCATCTCACAGTCATATGATTGTGATCAGGATTTAGGACCAGTTGCAGTGTCCTGCGATCCTGTGATCTCCGTTTGCCACCTTCCCTTTCTTCGAAAATCAATGGGAAAGCTGGCAGGAAAGTTTGCAAGTCATTGGGGTAAGTCTCCTCCATCTGTGCATCCTCCTTTAGCCTCTCTGTGCTCACGCTTTGCTGACTACTCACACTCTCCCTGAGTCTTGCCTTGCCTTGCCTCCTGTGCATGCTTGCATACCTTTCCTAGGCCTCACCATGCTTTTCCTGCAGCTTCCCCGGGTCTTGCTGTACCTCTCTCACATCCTCATTCACCTCTTCATGCCTCTACATCTAACAGCAGCCACTTACCTGCTTGGTGGCCTGCTTGTGATTTCCCTGCAAGTTGCAACTTCCTGCCGGCTTCTCCACTGACTTTGTGGGGCAGCCAACAGACATTGGCTTTGTCTAACAACCATGAGATTTGGTCAACTGCAGGAATTGCTGTTGTTAAGTGATATGGTTGCGCTTTATGGCGCGTCACTTAGTGATGGAAATTCATGTCCCAATTGCCATAATAAGTTGAGGGCTTAATATATCTCACTTTGTCAAAGCTGTTTTTAAAATGCATTGCCCTAAAGTACATTCTATTTCAATTAGTTTCTGACAAATGGGGAAAATAGTGGGATTGTTATTGTCTGCCATTATAATGTAGTCTGTATTTGTCCTGCCAAACAAGTGGACTCTGTTATTGTAGGCTTTTGCTTCTACAGAAAATTTAGTTGGAGAATATTGATTTGTGGTATTATCTTTCTTCAGCTGTATGATACTGGAAATAATTTGGCCTAGCGTAGTCTAGTTTATACTTTGTGCTGTTTCACTCTGAATCAGCAGTTATGATCAAGAGATCAGCTAGCTTTATTGTACTTTTCCTTACAGTTTCTAATGGTTTCTCACAGTGGTAATTTCATAAAAAGAATTTTTTTTTAAACGATGCCTCAACAGTCAGAATGAGTTCTTTTGCTTAGTAAGTAGCTTGGGGAGTAAAGCAACCATCAGTAAATATATTATTAAGGAGATTCCTTCTGTCACTTCATGTTTGGAATGCTTTTCATTTTAATCAGGAAAATCAAAAGTGCCAGTATTTAATAATTGGTGTGATTTGAAACCCAGTATTTCCGTGTCTAAACCATTGCACAATGTGAAAAAGGTCTTCATTGTAATTCCTTGTTTAGTTTAGCATTTGCCCTCTAACTGCATTTTATCAATAGCAAGTAATATACTACTGTGGCAGCCTCCCCCATCATGTGCATTCCAATGGCTTTGGCCATTGAGTTCCAAGGATGCCACTGGGGAGAAAACTACATTGAAGCATCCAGTGTCTGTGTATCTTATGTGATGTTTGATGGAAATCAGTTTTTAAAGAGTCTCTTCATTTGAAATACTGGTTGTTCTTTGGTTTGATCTGTCCTTGCTATTCCTCTAAGTCCCTTTTCTCACTTAACTCTAGAAAAACTTGGCAGACAGCTTTTTCATCATTGAAATTCAGAGGCAGTTCCTATGAACTGAAGAGAGATATAATTAATGCAAGTAATAAAAAGCATAGAAAAGGTTATCATTTTTCAAACTAAAATGGAACAAAAGGCAGAATTTAAAGCACACCATGCTTGATATGTAAGATTTTTTTTTTAAAAAAGTACTGTTTTTGTTCAATAATGTGAGCTACATCTCATTAGTATTGATCTCCTAAAGTTAATCTTGCTTAGTATCATTTCTTTTCAGGCACCCTCTAAAAAGAAAATTGAAATCAGCACTATTGCAAGCAACTACCATCTTGAAGTTAATCCAAGGTATGCTTGTAATCAGCTCTGACTATCTACTTTCTGGTGCAGGAAAATGCAATGTTTAAAGAAAATGCAATGTTTGTTGTGGCTTTTATAAATTTATTTATTTATTGGGATTTATAGGCCGTCCTATCCCAAGGGACTCAGGGCGGCGAACAAGTATATATAAAATACAATGGTGAAGTTGGTTAATATTATTGTATTAAATGATACTTATTTCATTTTAAAAAGTTAACAATTCTTATATAGAAGGTAGTAAATTTTATATAATAAAATTCCCAGTAATGTTGAAGTAACATCAGAAAAAATATTTGGGAGAATGGAAAACTGAAAGATACACTATACACTGTATAAAATATATTATTGTAATTTAATTTGCCCATAAGATTATGTTGTATAAATTGAAAAATATAAGCCACCTAGAGTCACATTATAGGACAAATGGGCGGCATAAAAATTTAGTAAATAAATAAAAATAATAAATAAAATTTATTTAGACAAAATTATTGAATTTACTTACAGTGTTACACATTTTTATTGCAAATGGAGCTACAGTCTCTTGAAATTTAAAAAATATAATTATTTAGGAAAATTATGCAGCAAAAACTAGCTACAGTCATTGCTAGTGAAGCAAAAAACATTTTTGAAAGTAAGTAATTTTCAAGAGAAGAAATGAGAAAAATGGGAAAACAAGACATAATGCATATTAAAATGTCCAATCTGATACCATAATTTATTTCAAACTAAAGAGGTCTGCTGTATAGCTGTAAGTTTCTGGAATATTCCACCTGTTAGTGACAGCTGTGTCATTTGTCTATATTTACAACCCATGCTTATGTTAAGAACTTCATAAAGGAAAGAGTTCTGTGTGTGTTTTCTTGGGACTAAGCACCGCTGAGAGAGTCAGTTTGGTGTTCTCTTTTAGGCCCCAGGGTAAAAACAAGACCATGAATCTAGTCCTACCTTAGGCACAAAGCCAGCTGGGTGATTTTGGCCAAGTCACTGCCTCTCAGTCCTAGGAACAAGGCAATGGCAACCTACTTGCAAAATCTTGTCAAGAAAACTGCAAGGATTTGCTCAGACAGTTGCTAGAAGTCAATACTGACTCAAAGGCACCCCTCCCTTCCAAAACCTCACTCAAATCCCTACAACTTTATTTTGCATAAATGTGAATATGAGGAAAAGGTATGTTGCTGAACTTCAATTCATCATTCTATTAGTTATACTTTCTGGGGATTATGGAAGTTGTAGAAAAATCTTTTTTAAAAAAATAAATAAATATGTTTTTATATTAATTTTCAGCGATGCAGGGAACAGTGACCGAGTTGTAATACAGGAGTTGCTGAAAACAGTTGCGCAGTCACAGCAACTTGAGACAAATACTCAACGTGATTTTAAAGGTCTGTACATAAATTGTGCAAGTTATTTTTACAAACCTATTCAGTGTTGTAAGTTTTCCTAAGCAGGATTGTTTGGAGAAATTGATTATGTGTAACAGTTATATAGTAGTGTGTAATGTAAGTTGTCACTTACATTCATTAAAAAATTATTCACACATCCAATCACACTTCAGCCATAAAAAGAATAATTCTCTATATATAAAAATAAATTTTAAAGACTAGTAAGTTATTATAGCTCCTTTGCTTCATAGCTTATAAACAAAAGAAAACCTTCCAAAGTTGACAGGGATGACAAAACAGAGATCATGAACAACATCTAGTATAAAGATTTCAAAAGCTATAGTGTTGGAGAAACAGGTAGAAGATTTGCAGAATGCATCCTCAAACATCAATTGGCAGTCAAAAGACATGATGAAAGATGTCTCGGTAAGGAAAATGGTGAACTACACATCACCAAACAGTGGAAACCATGCTGCCCTAGCAACCAGTAAGGCAGTAAGCTTGGTTCAATGGAATCCTTCTGGATAAGCCAAGGATGAGAGTTCACCTGTTTGTGATTTGGACAGTTCCACTTGAGCACGAGGAGATGAAGGAAACCATAACATTCTCAACCATAATAGGACCTCTAAGGCTTGATCACTTCATTTTCTATTCTTTGTTGAAATTACAATTATTTTTCAATTAAAAGATCTGCCAAACTGCAACTTTGAAAAGCTACCTGATAAGTAAACTTTGTCCCACATAGAAGAAAAGTTAGCTAGCAGTTTAAAAACCTGAAGAAATATAAAACAAATGTCAAAAAGCTGAATAAGAATGTAAGAAAGCTTAAAATGGATTAAGGAACCAGACAAATTTGGAATCTTAGAACTTTTGAAAAATTGAGTAAATTCTGACAGCAATAATCGTTGCATCAATAAATGGATTTTTTGAAAATGATTATAAAGAAGAAGCAAAAGATGTGGCAGACAAAAATGTGGAAGAATTTATGGATAGGGTGAGGAAAGGATACAAATCTTAATTCGTGGAACAATATTGGAAAATAAAGAAATTGGGGATTAAAAGTCAGAGTATCACTTGTTTGTTTCCGCCTCTGAGTGAAAACAAAAACGACAAATCAAGAAATGAAAAAAATCCTGGGAAAACCTGTTTTTTAATTTACAAAAGACTGTTTCTAAAACTTGAAAAAAAATTGAGAAGAAAGAAAGTCTGCATGGAAATTTAATTCTATGACAGCAACTTGATGTACTAAAGATTAAAATTGTTGGGAGCAAAAGAAAGGAATATGAGGTTGGCTAAAATGATCAGGGCTAAAATATGGAGTATTTTTATAAAATCCTGGAAACGCTTCATAGATGTTTTGCCAAGATTTTGGCAGAAATAGTCAATTTTGGATTTATGAATAGATGGAGGGGGCTATGAGAATACATAAACCATTAAGATTGTAAAACTCTTTAATAAAAAGTATCTTTTTGTAAAGACTGAAACAATAGTAATTTCAAAGCACACAAATAGGTTCAGTCACAATTTCAACTAGGAAGCTATTAAGATTTTAGAGCAAACTAAATTTAAGAATACAATAGAATTCCTAGAAGTTTGGCAGTCTGCCTAATTAACAGTCAACCGACATATAGAGATAAATCCATTTATGAACTATTCAGAAGCAACAACCTAAGCTAAAAAGAAAGGGTGGATACAAATAGACCAGAATACATCCTTCCTTCCTTCCTAGCTGAAACCACCACAGTAAAGACTCAAAAGTAGCATGCTTGTTAAAGAAAAAACAATACCTATCAATACATCCTGCCCAAAATCTAAACAAGACCGATTTCAACCACCTGCTTTTGTATATATAAACTTCATTTCCACAATGCCAGAGCTCTGATGACTTTCCTCAAGAGTCTGTAGCTGCTTACTTGTGCTGTGATTTTGTATCTTTAGCAATATATTCAATGCAGATTCTTTTGAGGGTGTCATTCTCATTGGGAGAATAAATATGATGGACTACCATGTGTTTAGAATATTTATAGAAATTGTGGGGTGAAAAACATATTCTCAATCTCATAAATGCATGGGGGAGAAAGATAATAGTTTTCTGAGTAGGAAGACTTAATCCTGGCTACTGAGTTCAGATGTACTAAAATTAAATTAAGATAATATACCGTGAGAATCTAACTAAAAGTTATTGCTCATTTATTTTTAGTGGTGCTGTTGACGGAAGTGGACAAGCTTACAAAGGATGCCCAGCATGCATTGCGAAGAACAATGGAGAAATATATGGCCACCTGTAGGTTAATTCTTTGTTGCAATTCTACATCAAAAGTCATTGCGCCCATCAGGAGTAGATGCCTTGCAGTGCGAATCCCTGCTCCAAGTATTGGAGATGTAAGTTCATGATGAAGATGGATCGCTTTCCATATTTTTTTCAGTGTTATTTGCATGGAATTTAGCATGCAGAATCCTTGTCTACTGTCTTTCCCTGAACTATTTATGCTTATTAGCCTATATTTAACATTGTTGCTAAATGTGAATGTAATTTTTACAATTTAGATTCATGCTTAGTTTGTTTTCTTCAAAGACATGGAGAGGAATGTAATATTTTTGGAAAGGTCTGAAATGGAAAGGATTCAGTCTGTGAAAAATGTGGTGAGGTCCTAGAGCAGTGATGGCGAACCTTTTTTTCCTCGGGTGCCGAAAGCACAAGCGCGTGTACTATCGTGCATGTGCGAGTACCCACACCTATAATTCAGTGCCCTCCCATGCATGCGTGCATGACCCCACCTCCCCATTTTGCGACTTCTGGTGGGCCTGATAGGCCTATTTTTCGCCCTCCCCAGGTTCCAGAGGCTTTCTTGGAGCCTGGGGAGGGCCAAAATGGCTTCCCCCACCCGGAGGCCCTCCAGAGGCCGGAAACGACCCACTTCCCGATTTCTGGTGGGCCCAGTAGGCCTGTTTTCCGCCCTTCCCAGGCTCCAAAGGCTTCCCTGGAGCCTAGGGAGGGCGAAAATGTCCTCCTCTGCCCCTGGAGGCCCTCTGGAGGCCGAAAACACTCCCAGAGCCTCTGCGCGAACCGAAAATCAGTTGGCCGGTGCACACATGTGCGCTGGAGCTGAGCTAGATTAACGACTTGCGTGCCAGCAAATATGGCTCCATGTGTCACCTGTGGCACGTGTGCCATAGGTTTGCCATCACTGTTCTAGAGGCAAAACAGTAGTTGAAAGTGGCAGGGAATACTCTTCTCGTTTGTTACCACCATTCTTATAAGTCTTCAAGAGGGCATAGTCTTCCAATTTATCTCTAAAATAGAGGGATCTAAACTCAGCATGTGCTGATAAAATATACCCACCCAGCCGCCACCACCACCTCTTTCTCTGATGTTAGATTTTGTGCCAGATTGAAATGTTCCCTGATTAAATTCTATCTGCTATTTGCCAGTTTTGAATCTCTTAGTTGGTGGTGTCTGTTGGTCTTTGGCTTATAATAAATAGGGCTGATTAATCCAGAAATTCACAGCATTGCCAACTGGAGTGCTTAAAATATTTCTATGTCTCTTGTACTGTAAAAAGTCCAGGGTATAATTATTTCCTATGAATGAGAAGCACTGAAAACAGGTATAGCAGAAGAGATCACACTTAGGGCTTCTGATTTAAGGTATATGTGAGAGAAGGCAAAGAAGAAATACATGACTGGCACTAGTAGGTGTAGTCCAGGCAATCAGTACTTCATTGCTAATTTCTCCAAACTGATATCCTTCTTAAATAGGGACTTTCTTCTTTGTTTACTCCTGCCTCAACTAATGCAGTGATATGCAAGCTTTTATAAAGCAAATGTTTGCAAACTAATGTTTGTCTTACCAAATATTTAGATCTGTACCATTTTATCAAATGTTTGCAAGAAGGAAGGCCTGACTCTTCCTCAAGAATTGGCTCAGAGAATTGCTGAAAAATCTGGGAGGAATCTCAGGAAGGCTCTTTTGATGTGTGAGGCATGCAGAGTACAGCAGTAAGTTGTTGTTATTGTTTTTTTTAAAAAAATGGATATGGAGAGGAATAAACAGCACCGAATTCATCTCAGCAAGACTTTACTACTTGTCTCGCAGGCTTCCTTTCACGCCTGATCAAGACATTTCTGAGGCTGACTGGGAAGTATATCTGAGAGAGACCGCCAATGCTATTGTCAGTCAGCAGACACCCCAGAGGTAAGTGAGTGTATCAAATAATATATGACATTGATAAATGTCAGGTTGCAAAATACAACACATATGTTTTCTGACACTAAAGATTTACACTGATGATTTTAATACTATGATCGTTTAAAAGATGAATGTAACTAGATTTAAAACTTACAAATGTGTATGTGTGTATTTGTGCTACATAATAATAAAACAGTTTATAATAGATGCATTCAAAATAAGATGTGCCCTGGCAGTCTCCAAGAACTGAATATGATTGAATGTAAGAAAAAAATAGATTTTGTATCCCAAAGCTTCAGAAAAAGTGGGACAATTTCAGAGCAGGGCAAAAAGGATGATCGGAAGCTTGAAATTATGTTTTATGATTGAAGGAGCTGGGGATATTTGGCTCTGAGAAAATACAATTGAGGACGTAGGAATATAAAAGCACAGGTCGAACATCTGTCAAACAGAAGACTGAGACCCTTTCTCTCATTCATAGTGCAGGATGGACAATAATTTGCTTAAGATACAGAAAGGCAGATTGATGTAGAAAATACAAGCCTAATGGTAAAAACGGACAGTGAGAAGTTGTGGGTTCTCTTTTGTTGGATGAGTACAAGTAGGATTAGCTATCTGTTGAGGATGTTGTAACTCCTATTCCTGCACTGAGTAAAGGCTTGTACGTGATGGCCTGAAGCACTTTTCAATACCATGATTATATGAAAATACAATGGCACATTAGCCTAACTTAACATTTTTCAAATCTGGAGCATAAATGAACAAATTATTTTATTTAATTTTTTTACTCTTCTTTGACTTGTTTGATAAAACCTGTTCAAATCCTGATGATGGATACCCATCTGGACTATGCTCCTACAGCTCTGGATGTAGTCAGCTTTTAACAATAGGTGCAAGCTTCTTTTTTTTTTAATATATAAGTTCAGTATATAGCATGTACTTTTCCAAATAAAACGTAAAAAAATAAAATAAAAGTGGAACAGGCTTCACAAGAAGGCTCCCTCCACCCCCCGGGTGTTGGTGGGTTTCCTTTTTTGGTGGGTGTGCTCAAAAAATCATCCACCAAGAATGCTTTAACTGAGATTGACAGCCTAAATTGCTGTCCCAATTATAAGATTGTGCTATTATACTAGTGGATCAGTGAGCAATGTCAATACGGTGGCTTATAGCCTTTGTTCATTTTGAATATAGCCACTTTAAAAACAAATTGCTCACATAGTCTCTTAATTTTCTAGTACTTCTTTCACGCAGACTTTAGGAAACTCTTTTGGGAAAGAATGAACAATAAACAGTTGGTTCCATTGATAAAAAGCCTAATCTTGTATTATACATTTTCCTATGTTTTAAGCAGTTAAAAGACTAGATAACAACATCTAATAATTTCTCTTAGCAACAGTTGTTGCTTTAATGTTAGTAGTTCTGTATATTTTCTTACTCAGCTTTATCAATACACATCTTGTTTCTGCTAGGTTACTGCATTAGATCTTTTGTTTTGGGCTGATTTGAGTATTTCATTGCTTCTCCAATTTGTTAGAAGTTAAAACCCTCTTTGCTTTTGGCAGGTTCAACAGATGGTTTAATAGGCCAATCTCAGAACGACTACATTGAATTAAGCTATTGTAAAATTGTTGTATTGTTTGGAGCAATGAAGAACCTCCATCTAGAAATGACAAAAATGATAATACTGATCCACTTTCACAGAAGAAAAGAAGGGTGGATTGGTTGCCATATGTTTGTGGGATGGTATAGGATTTGCAGAAAAGACTGGCAGCATTTTATAATTAATTTGGAGAGTTTGAATTCTCTTTGATGTAAATGGGAGATACTTTGAGTCACGTCTTCTGCCTGTTTCCATTAAAACTAACAGTCCCCATTATTTTTTAATGTTGATGTTATGCTTTAGTAGAAAAAGAAAACATGCGATTTGATTATAACTATAGATTTTCTTCTATGTGAACATTATTTTGAGCTTTTATACATGTGGCTTTAGGCAGAGCCAATTAAATGACTGCTTAGGACTTTTTGGTGTATTCTTAATGCTTTTAATAACAGACTGTTTTCCTCTTCAGCAATTTAAGAATACGAACTTTAGATAGCTATTTGCCTATTTAAAAAAGATTCAGCAACAAAAGGTAGATTCTCTTTGACTGTTATGGTATATAGCAACTTTTCCCCAGCCTAGTTTTCTCTGAAACTGTTTGGATTACAGCTTTCAGAATTCTAGCTAGCATAGCCAGGTGGAGAAAAGCTGTAATAGGTACTGTATATTCCGGCGTATAAGACGACTTTTTAAGCCAGGAAAATCTTCGCAAAAGTAGGGGGTCGTCTTATACGCCGGTAATGAAGGCTCAGACATCAGTGTTCTCTTTAAAGTCAGTGACTGCA
>JANHGD010006028.1:410537-422389 GCA_027560375.1 Imantodes cenchoa
GTAGGGTCTCCTGCCCAAGCAGGGAGTTGGACTAGAAGACCTCCAAGGTCCCTTCCAACTCTGTTATTATTATTATTATAAAGAATAGTGCATGTTGATGGAGGAAAGCTTAACATAAACCAAACTATTAGATAATAACCTTTTTCCAATGCAACATAGAGGATTCCTATATAATGTATTAACAAATGGATGCGGTTTGCTTTCCTAATAATCAGTGAAACTAAGCATAGCAAGAATTATATTTAAGTAAACATAAGATTGTGACTTTGAATAAATATAATTTGTATTTGATCATTTCTTTCCATATCCAACATCATAAACTGTTGGGCTTAGAAATGTATTACCAAGGATTGGCTGGCCAGCTCAAACAGGCTGGATTTACTCTACATAAATGTATAAGTTCCTCCATTTATAAAAAATAATCTAGTTAAGTTGGAGTCAATATTATAATAAAAATGTATAGACGCATTCTACACTTCAGCTTCACTTATCGTTTCCAAATGTCTGAAATTAATAAATAATAAATTGTACTGGTTTTCTTTTGTTATGTAAACATCTTTGGCTTTTGGCTTTAGAAATGGGACACTGGGGAAAAGACAATCATAAAATTTACTATGTATTGCTTTCTAGAAAAAAATTACAGTATGTGCAATATGTTAAGAGATAGTTTGTTGTGTGGATGCACCTGCTGGAACAGTTTAATAATGACAAAAATATAGGGAATAAAGAAAGGTGACAATGACAAAAGGAACATTCTGGTTTCATTAGGACAGCTACATGCTTTGTTACATCTTTTGCAATATTGGGCACGTACCCCAAAGTGATGGAACTTGAGGCATGATTCCATTATTTTGCTTTAGTCAGATGTATTGCATTAGGACTACCATATCTGGATTGCAGAAATGCAGACAACCCTTAAATAGAAGCAAATAATTACAATTTGCTAGATGTGCTTGCTGCTATCTAGTGCACAAATTTTATAGCCCAGATATGGTAGCCTGCATTGCGTGACTGGCACTGTGTCCTTAAATAGATTAGACTTGTGTAAAGACAATGTCCTTTATAGTTTTCACATACCCTGTGGATATGACATACCAAACTGGGTCAGCCTTGTATGCGTTCATTAGGGATTGCTTTCACTGGTACTCATTTCTATCACAGTCTTTCTCTCCACCAACTTGATAGGCCAAAAGAAGGCAAAGATGCTTCATCTTCCTGCTAATTTAAAAAAAAAAAGCTGTCGTGGGAAAGACTAGGCAAGACTCTGGGCACATCCAAAAATAAGAACAATTCTTAAGAATATAATTGAGGGGTGTTTTTTTTTAACTGCCTAGAAGTCTACAAGTAATTAATTTCTGACATCTGGAAAATTCTCATTATGTGTAACCCAAAAAATGCAGGTCTTCTCTTTTACTTGGGAGGAAAAGATAAGATAAACAGTCCCCATCAAAGTCTTCTTTTGTCATTTAACTTTGAGATATATTCAGCTGACTAGAGGTAGAGAAATCATTCCACAGGTCAGCATGTATAATTATTAATTCAATGGTAGTTGTAGGGTTATAAAACAAAATATCTATAGGAGTCTTTATGAAATAATGTTATATAATGTTAACGTCTACTGTTGTTAGTCCTGCTTTCGCGTTCTAAGAAATCTTTTCCATATTGAGAGAAAGGCTTTCCCTCCTGTCTCCTATGATCATTCCCACATACCATTTGAACTGATAAGGACATTAAAGATAATGAATGAAATAACTGCTCTAACAAATCAATATTCTGAAATGAGTTATGCTTTATGTTTTGGAGGGTGATATTAACTATGTTTAAATCATATTTGTTAAGGATATAATTCTAATGCATCTATAAATACTGGGGAGGCTCTAAGTCCACATTCAGTGGTATGAAATATATATTGACTTTTAGTCTTACATAATCTAGAATATGTTTATAATACTACTGTGAATACAATTTTTCCACTTTCCTTTAATGAGATATTTATAACGGTGATTTTGAATGCTGGTACAAATTTTGCAAGCTTTTCCCCAATTTCCTCATTATATCTTAATAACGTCCCTGCAACACAGATGCTATCTTTAGTTGCCATTATGCATAGATTTTGTAAGACTTACAATGAATCAACATATTCTGCTGACTCTATTTTTATAGGAATAAAAGCATTTTGTCCTGTTAAAAAAGAGAGTTTTTTTGTATTTGTTATTGTCCTTAAGCCTACAATACTGACAGTTTGATTTACAGTTTTACAGTTTTAGATCAATTATAGGTATTCCTTGCTTAATGACTACAATTGGGACCAGCTACTCCATCACAAAGTGACATGATGTTAAGCAAGACATCATATACCATGATACATTTATTAATTAATTTCTGCCATGGTGCTTAAGTGAGTCACCTGTCATTGCAAATCATATGACCACAACTTGCTACTTTACTACTGGCTTCTCCATTGATTCTACTTGGTAGTCAGGTGTTAAGCACGCAACTGGTGATCATGTGATTGTGGGATACTATGGTGGCTGTAAACACCTGCCAGTTGCAAAACAGCCAAATCTTGATCATGTAACTATGGGGACGCTGCAACAGTTGTAAGGTCTGTTGTAACAGTTTGCATGGTCAAGTTTAAAAAAAAAAAGCTTTTCAAATATGTACCATATTTTGTTTTTTATTTATTTTCTTTTTAATTTTTTCTTCTTTTATCTTTGTATACTAACAGAAACAAAATTTAAAAATAATAATGAAGGTAATATTTATTTTCAGATTTGAAATACGTACTGTAATGCATATAGCAACAGTCAAATTGTTAAAAATGAATTTTAGTTTGTGTACTGTGCAGTTTGATTCTATTAATTAAGCATACCGTAACTAACAATACAACACAACACAACACAACACAAAACTCTTGGAAAGCTTCTTTTTAAAATATATATTTTAAATTTTCAGTTTTCGCACCAGCAAAGGGGTTGGCTATTCTGCACATTTTGTTGGTAACTGTTTAATAGTCACATCACTGAAATCAAAAGGCAAAGGTTTTCAACACTGTGTAAAGTATGATTTTCAGCCTCGCAAGGTAAGCACAAAATGCTTATATTAGTAATAGTAAAAATTATCAGAGAATATCAGCCTATTTGTAATTATGATTTAAGTTATTGTAGTGAGCTGGGCCAAATTTTTAGTTTTATGTTTTGCATTTTGGACAATTTTGAAGTCATCATAATAAATGCATGCAAAAGGCGAATTGTCAGAACAAATATATGTGGCAAAGCAGAGTTCATTATATTAAATTAAATTTATGCACTTTTCTATAGAATATATATTATTAGAATATATTATTTGAAATTTTATCAAATTTGTTAAATTAAATTGTAGAGTTTTTCTGCACATTCAAAACAAAAAACCAAATAATAAATGTATGCCTGCAATTCACACTATAGTTTGTCTCACTATATTTATTCAGAAATGTTAATTACTTTGTGAAAAATGTTACTCATTTATATATTTCAGATTAGAAGAAAATGAAAACAGTTTTCAAAGTTTGTTCCTATCCTTTTGTTTGTTGAATTTTTCCTTGAGATTTTAAAGTTGCAATATTTTATATTAATTCATTAATTATGTGTCCTCATAATGATAATTGTCTCCATGATGATCTGTCCATAACCTCTGATATTTTCATTGCCAGTTCTAAGGATGGCTACTCCACCTGTTGCCATTAATTTATTTTTCTTAATATTTAATTTTTTCACTGTGCTCCTTAATTTTTATTATTAAAGTTTGCATTTTTTTTTTACATTTTCACTTATCAGTGTAGTGCTTTCAGGATAGAACTTTATAATATTATATGATAGGTTCAAATAATAATACTGTTCATTGGAACTTTTCATTTTCAAAGTCTGATTACAATTTCTCATGAGCAGCATTTGAAATTTTAATTTAAACTGCATTATGGATTGTTTGATTTTTAAAACATATTTTTATTAATTTTTATAAAACTTGAATTATTAAGTTTGTATTTTCAGGACAGTGCTGTTCTACTGTTTTGCAATTTAAATAGCATACTTGTTAAAAGAGGTTGCCTTTCTTGCCTTTCTTTTTAGTGGTACATGATCAGCATTGTGCACATCTACAATCGCTGGAGAAATAGTGAAATTCGTTGTTACGTTAATGGTCAGCTAGTATCCTATGGTGACATGGCGTGGCATGTGAATACAAATGATGTATGTTTTCAAAAGATTCTTATGTTTCTAAATATATACAGAAAATGCATTTATTTATTTTTGCTTATTTAATACGTTGATTTATAAGGCCACCCTCCAAATTCAAAGCTGACTCTGGGAGTCATTACAAAAAATGTATCTTAAAAAAACCTAGCAAAATATTAAAAAACCATAAAACAAAAAGGACATTGCATATCAGAGATAAGACATACTGCTGCCCAAACAAACCAATATCCATCAAATAGATATACCAGCAACCTATCCAAGAGCCAAGTTTTTTAAGATTCATAAATATATGTCCTTTCTAGAAACTGCAGACAAAGAAATACATAATACAGCTGGGAATAGATTGGTTAGCGGTCTATCTCTTTTTTAAGTCAAATTACACATACTGTAATTATTGGAGCCCTGTGATATTTTGTTATTTTTTAAAACTATCATAGAGGATTCCTATTCTCTAAAAGCAACAGCACTTGGAAAGGAATATCTTCTTGGGTACCAAAAGCATAGTATTATTTCTCTCACAAATTGCTTGTATATAACCTGGAGAAAAGGCTTTGACTGCCTTTTCTCCAGAAAAGGGCTTTGACTGCCTAAAGAAAATTAATCACTGGAAAGATTGAGCCATAAATCTCACAAATAATATATATAAATATATGTATTGACAGTAGTGAATCAGATTTATATTGAAATGTACATTTTGCTTTTTGCTAGTTCCCTGAAGTGTTTATTCCCCAGACTTCTTGATTTTTAATAATGTCAGAGAGGTTGTAGCTTTATAACAGTTTCAGATTGGATGATGTGTAAGTAGTATACTGCAAAAACTTTCATCTTCTAATATGCCAACAGATGGATCATTTTAATTTTCTAATATTTTGCCTTTATCTGTGTCACTTTTCTTTTTAAATATAAACTATGGATGTGGATGGTTGTATTTCTCCATAATGTTACATAGTCATATTGTCATTACCTGCAAATTTAATGAATGTGGATTTAAAGTAGCTTGCATCTTTTTTCTATGCATTTTTATGTATTTCATTGTCAAATTCCTTTGTTCTTCTTTTATACAGAGCTATGACAAATGTTTTTTGGGATCATCTGAAACTGCTGATGCAAATAGGGTTTTTTGTGGTCAACTCGGGGCAGTCTATGTATTCACTGAAGCTCTTAACCCAGCACAGATTTTTGCTGTACATCAGTTAGGACCTGGATATAAGGCAATATTTTATTATAATTCCAGTTTACAAAAAAAATGTTGCATTAAATTATAATGAACTATCCTGGTATTGTTTGGACTCCTTTTATATAGTTTTTAAATTACAATTCTTATTTTATAGAATATGCTTTTAAATATACTGTGTGCATGCGTGTGTGTATATATGAAATCATTATACTAAAGCAATTCTAACAGATATCCATAATAAAGAAAATGAATTGAATATTGATTTTTTAAAGATTGCATTGTATTAGGCTCTATGATATATTCGTTTCCAAAAACATTGTAAACACTTTAAAAAGAAATAGTGTTGTCAAATAATGTAACAAGTCAACAGATTCACTCTTACATATCGAAATAAGCTCCTATCTGCTAACTCTTAATATCATTTTTTATGCGATTCTCATGGCAGTATTTACAAATGCTTTATTTGGTGTGGCATTGGTTGGAATGTCTTCTCTTTGCCAACAGTTAATTTATTTGCATCTGTGAAGAGTAACTCTATGTTCCTCTACTTTAAATATTTCATCAAATTCATATAATAGTTTTCAATTTCTTGGAGATTCTTGTAACATATACTATTAAATAGTGGGAAACTGTAGTATTCTAGATTTATAGCTACATAATTGGTAACTGATATAAGAGAATTTGAGTACCTATATTTCTTCATGGTGCATTTTATAAATCAGTTATCTCAATAAATAAAATACCTTTTTAAATTTTTGTTATTCTTCAGTAAGAATGTTTTAGGTCTTTGCAAAGAAAATGCTTTATTTTATTAATATATAATGAAGTGGCCATATCTTGATTATTTATTATGGCATTATTGTTTGTCCTTCCATGTTATATAACAGGTGTACTTTTGTAAATATCACAGTGATTGTCTGCTTTAACATTCTTCCTTTCTTCTGCAGAGTACTTTCAAATTTAAATCTGAAAGTGATATTCACCTTGCTGAACACCATAAGCAAGTTCTGTATGATGGGAAACTTGCAAGTAGTATTGCTTTCACCTACAATGCTAAGGCTACAGATGCTCAACTATGCCTTGAATCTTCACCAAAGGAAAATCCTTCAATTTTTGTACATTCCCCCCATGCTCTTATGCTTCAGGTTTGTATAACAATAGATTTATTATTTTTAATTTTTCACTGTTTTATTAATGTCATATAAAGCTGTGTTTGAAAGGTACTAAATTTTAAATATATCTTGAAAAATCATTTTTACAAACTATTGATGTATGCAGCCCATACAAATTGTTTCCCTTGTGTTGTTGAATTTTCTGTAATGATTATTATCTTTAGTCTGTAATTTATTTATTATAAACAGTGAATTCATGATCTTGGTTTTAGTAATGGTAATTGCTGTATTACTGATGAAATGGCAGCCTTAATTATTGATTACAACTGAAATCTGTTTAAATTCCTGTTATTGTTAGAATAGAAACAGTCTAGTCTTAAATATCTTGAAGAAATGAATCTAAAATAGATGAAATTCAGGTGGATTATATACCCACTGAGTAGCACATATTTGACCTTGAATGATGGTCCAATAGAAAAAGAACTGCTTCTTCTTTTTTAAATGCAGGATGTGAAAGCGATTGTGACACATTCTATCCACAGTGCGATTCATTCAATAGGAGGAATCCAAGTTCTTTTCCCACTCTTTGCTCAATTAGACAATCGGCAACTTCAAGATAGTCAAGTAGAAACAACTGTCTGGTAGGTTTTTGTCAGGAAAACGTATTGTTGGAAATTTTCATAATTTTGCATAATATGTGATAAATGAATTGAGTGATTCCCCCCCTCTATACTATGTTTTGTTGTTTTTTTATGATATATGAGGGATCGTATAAATGGTAGTTAAATGGTATATGATGGATATGTTAATCAAAATAACTCAAGTTTTTAAAATCACTTGTTTCATATTTGGATTACAAAATGTTTGGCTCATAACCATGTTTAAACAATAGTTTGATGAACTATGGTTTGTTCACCCGCACAGTATCTGGGTTATAATAAAATTAAGCTGTGATGTATGATCATTATATTATAATATTGACTACTTACTAAATATAAATCTAAATTATATTAGGCTTTACATAACGTGAGAATCTTTCAATAGAGTTGTTTTCTTTCAGTGCTATCAGAACTGAAAAATGAAATTTCTGATGGAATTAAAAGTAAAGGAATTAATATTAGACATTTCCAAACCTATCCTATAAATGTCAGTGTTTGTTAAAAATAGATTGCCTATCAGGTGACACTATTGGCTAACCTATTAAGGGTTCAAAAATCTTGGCAAGATTAAACCTCATTAATACTTAAGTCACGGGTGTCAAACTGGTGGCCTGCGGGCCGGCTGCATCACACACAGGCCATGCCCACATCGCAATACATCACGATACGTCACGTGATGTGATCAAGTTTGACAGCTGGGCCTTAAGTAGTAGAGCATTCATAAAATAGTAGACCTCTTAGGATAGACTGTAAATTAAAGAATGGAATGGCAACTCACTTCCATATCATTGCCAGAAAAATTGTGAAATCACTAGAAATTCAGCTTGAGTCAAATTAGATTTTATCTTTTTGCTACTACCATAAATGGTTACAGTGAAATGTGAATAGCTCATAGAAATTTAACTACATTATTTAACATTTATGAATAAATGCCCATTTTTAAATCACTTACATTGGATATTTTTCATGTTGATTTTTTTTCTTAGTAAACTAGAATTAAGTGCTATTATGTGAATTGCTTGAGTAAACATTTATTATATGTTGAAATGATGTTTGGGGAGTTTGCTCTTCATAGCTTTAAATGACAATTAACATATAAAAATTCACAAAAGCCAGCAAATGAAACTTGATATTAGTAGAATGAAAACATTGTAATTAATAGCATCTAATTAGATTACTCGAACTAAATAAATATTTTATATTGGAATGAGACACTACGTTTAGGAAATAACTCCTGATTGCTACTGAAATTTACTTTTCAGTTGCCCTCATTAGATGTACAGTAGATGTTAGGAATACATATTTCAAAATGTTTGGGAAGAATACCACACTGCTCATGAAATAAAGAATGCTATTAATTAAAGCGCCCCATCTTTTTTCAGACTTCTATGCAGAGATCTATAAAAAGTGGTCTGCTTTAATGACAAACTTTGTATGAAATCCAAAACAATAGCACTTAGACTTATATACCGCTTCATAGTGCTTTACAGCCCTCTCTAAGCGGTTTACAGAATTTGAACAAAACTTCAAAATTATTTTTCAAGTATGCATATCCTAGAAAAAGTGAACATATATAATTAGTTGGGCTCTTGTAAAATAGAAAATTTCTAGAGTAGATCAAGTTATCGCATTCATTCTCCATTTGTATCTAAGTCCTACCTTCACAATCATCAAGATACCTCTTAATAACAAATGTTGAGGGATGTGCCTGTTTATTTATTTAAAGCATTTATACAGTCGCCCATCTTGAACCAAGCTCTGGGAAGCTCAAAATCCCAAAATAAAATCATTACATATCTATAATAAAACAAAAACAAAAAGATCTGGCATTGCAGTTAAATTTTCCCATGCAATTGACAAGTTTCCCTGTATCCGTTTTATCTTCATGAGTGAAAATTCAGGTCTTAAATGCTTATGGATTGTCTTATGAACAATCTACATACCTCAGGGATGAACCCAGGCATGATATAATCAGAGGGAACAATCTACTCATTTCTAAATGTTTCAGCAAGTTTGTGATAGAGATATTCCTTTATAATCTGGTTGCCAGGCAACATACCTCCATATCCATTTCGGCTTTGATTGTAAGAAACGATAGTTGTTACAGTGGAATATTGAACTGTCAGCTAGCAACTTTTATTTGCTTTTTAAATGTGGGAATGTTGATCAGTCACAATTCTTTTACAGGGAATGAGCATTGCTGTTATAGTTGGGCTCTTGCTATGTGATATATGTACATTACTTGTTATTTGGGCAGATATGTGCTAGAGAGATTGTATAGTAGGGAAAACTGAATTGCATCACACACATGATGCATCTCACACACACACACTTACAAATGAGGAAGAAGATTTGTGGTGAAATTCATTTCAAGAGGGAGAAAAGAATGTTCCAGACACACAATAACATTAAAAAGTTTCTGGTTTGGATTGCTTTATTTTGTATTTCAAATTAGCTTTTTTGATCACTCAGACAGATTGTAGGCATGAGAGGTTATTTGGTATAGATGTATTGACCTTCTATTTCCCTGGCAGGAGACTTTACAGTTTAAAAGATAATTTCATGCAGAAGTTGCTGAGGTTTTGGAATTTCAATCTTGTCTTTCTTCCATCATTATTAATAATTTTTAGTATTCTTATTATTATATACACTATTCTTATTATTATTGTTTTTCCTGTTAACTATTTTGTCATTAACATAGTATATAGAAGACAAGTCAATCATTTGCAAATAGATTTACCAGTTTAAAAATTTGGGGAGGGCCTGTTTTACATAGCTTAGGAACCAATGTACTAATGTATTAATCAGTATTCAACTAAGGGGGTTAATATGTGCAAGTGTGTTTTCTGTTCAATGTACTTTTTAAAAATGTCTTGCTTGTTTTGTGTTTTTGCAGGGGTTTTTTGAGTTTTTTATTTTAACTTTCTTTTGAATAAAATAAAGTAGAAAATTTAAAAAAAAATCTTGCCAATTTTCTGTGTTTCTATTAATGTCTTATACATATTTTCTGTTTCCTTGTATCTCTATATATTGAATCTCCCATTTGTTTTTCCAACTCTTATTTACTTCATATATACTTATATACATCAAAGAAAAAAAATAGTAGTGAAACTGTAAAGAAAAAGCTGTAAAAGTGATTAGTTTTCTTCTTTTGTTTTTCTTTACTATGTTTGTTTGTTGTGTGCTTTTGTATGTTGTTTTTAAAAACCAAATAAAGACTATTTAAAAAAATATTGCAGACTAAAGCAATTATTTTCATAACTATTAGATATACCCTGTGAACCGCTGGGTGGGTCTGCCTTTGTCCTCTTCCACCATACAAAAGATTCCAAACTGATTTCACTTTAAAAAACAAATGCTTGGTTGCAGTCGCTTCCATGTTTCACTTCTGTTTTATTTTGTGCATAACTAGTATCATGACTTTTAACTAAAATGTCTAAAAAAGTTGCAAATTGAAAAAAAAATGTTTGCATGTAAATTGGAAAGATGTTTCATTTTGAGTTTGGGACAAACAGTTCAACCTAAGATATTCATCCCATATTTCTAGCTGGATGTTGTTCTGCTGGAAAGGAATGTTGAGTGTCCTTGCTCCAGCAGAAGACAATTTGAAATATTTCAAGGGATTTAGTCATAGAGTTAAGAGTGGAAATTTTGGGGAGAAATTCTTTAATCCCTTGGCTTTTTTTATCCCAGACCATAAGAGTAGACAGTTTGGCATTCATGATGACAGCTATTGATATCAGCATACATTAGCCAAAGTTATTATTTAAAAATATTTTGGGGGGAAATTTAGAAAAAAAAGAGAAAGCCCAGTGGAAAACAATGAGAATGCCAGTCTAGTCTCACTCAATGAAAACAAAATTAGTATAAATTATATACTAGTGACCTTAACATTCCTTTTAATTAGCACAATTCCTAACCTGAAAATAAATAAGCTAGGGATCAAGATAAAAATTATTCTTCCATTCCCAAGATGTATTTTAATGTTTTATTTTTTTTAAAAAATTATCTTCTTGGCATTTTGTTTTAGTAGGCACAAAGCACACTAAGCAACAAAGCTGAATAAGTTTTTTATGTGGTTGCTGTTCTTTATTTTATTTTTGTTTTGTTTGGAAAACATCCTGCCAGGTACCAGTAACAAATATCTTGAATCCCAAGACTAAAGATCCAGCAAACAGATCAACATAAGCTAAGAAGAATATCAATGCCAACAAGGTCAAAAACATGCATACCAAAGCTGAAGAAAACAATCAAAATAACACTGAACCAATAGGATTTGTGTGTACAAAACACAAGTACAGTCATCTTTTCATTATTTTCTTGTAAAATAAGGTGTAAGCAATACACTTCAACCCACCCCTGTGAACTTGAAGCTCCCCATAGCAAATAAGAGGAAATCCTTCTCCTCCTTCTTTGCCAAGTGCTTTCCTTTTACTTATCCAGCCGAATCACCATTCCCATTCAAAATTAAAAGCAGCTGAAACATGTTTCTCATTGCTGCTGTCCTGGCTAGGCTACAAACTTTAGAAAGGGATGGGGGAAACCAGTTACAAGCCATAATACAACAACTCAATAGCAACCATAAAATCAGAATGGAATGGAACGGAACGGAACGGAACAGAACAGAACAGAACAGAACAGAACAGAACAGAACAGAACAGAACAGAACAGA
>JANHGD010006028.1:455473-469570 GCA_027560375.1 Imantodes cenchoa
AAAATTACAGTTATGAAGTAGCAATGAAAATAATTTTATGGTTGGGGGTCACCACAACATGAGGAACTGTATTAAGGCGTCGCAGCATTAGAAAGGTTGAGAACCACTGGTATAGAGTAAGTGACTCAACGTGCAACCTTGTGGTGTACCAGTGTTAAGAATAAGGGCTGAGGAGGTATGATTACCTAATCTGACCCTCTGAGAGGCCAGACAGGAAGTCCATAATCCAAAAACAGATTGAATGAGAAAAACCAAGGTCCATAAGTTTAGACACTAGTCTATGTGGAAGAATTGTGTTAAATGCAGAACTAAAAACTTAAGGATATTGAATTTTTATTTATCAAACATAAAACGTATGGATATTCAATCAAAGACCATTGCAGCCTTGAACCTTTAGAGAAGGGAAGAAAAATAGATTTAGCAGCTGCTTTGGCAGCTTACCCTATTGCACTTTATTTGTTCATGATTTCAGAAAAGAAAAAAAAAACAATATCCACCCATTAGTTTAAAAATGAGAGGGAATAAATGATGCCTTTGATTTCCATGAAGCATTTTTACAAAATATGAGAAATTCTCATTTTACTAACTGCAGCAAAAATAGAGTGCTATACTAAACAATGATAAATAAATAAACTATAATGAGTTTCAGAAATTTCTAATGCATCATAGCAAAGACCATTTCTGAATTTACAAGGCTATTCGAGTGATTTTAGTAGTTTGAATATGCATACAGAATTTCAATTAGTTATCTAATAAACTTCACCTTTTGTCAAACCACATTGTGTAAAATGAATAATCAGAGATACAATTTTCTGGAGCTACTTGCCAGAGTTGATAGTTTTGTATTTAAAAGGAAATTGAAAAAAAAATCACTAAAGGAGGTAGCAAAAAGCCTGGTTTTAAAAAGCATCATTATAAAATGCCAATAAGAAAAGGGCAAAGTGGTACATGTCTTATACCACCCGGTGGAAAATGATTTGTACTGGAAACATTTCTGGCTTCAATAGATTTATAAATAACTTTAATTTTCTTGAGATGTAAAAGTACAACTAAATATTCAAGTTGATCATGTATAATCTCATGAAGAGATTTAGTATACAGAAATATGTACAAAACTATGTAGTTTTATACGGATGGCCTTCATAATAGAGATAAAGCTACATTGTTGCAGCTTTTCAACTGTGAGGCTATATACAGGCAGGTCTCGCTCACCACGCACTTGTTCAGTTTTTGAATTTACAAAACAGTAGTTATGACTACTGTTTAAAATTGTGACTATTGCAGCATCCTTGCACTAATATGTTTACAATTCAGGCACTTGAAAAGTGATGCAAATGCATTTATGACAGTTACAGCACCGCATGGTAATGTGATTGGCACTTGTGACATTCACAGGTGGCTTCCGACAAGCCAAGCTAAGCAGGGAAGTCAGCTGGAAGTCATAAATTGTGGTCACGTGACATCATGCTTAATAACTTGCAGTGATTTGCTTAACAACTGTAGCCAGAACTGACATAAATTATTGTGGTCACATGGTATCACGCTTAATGACCATACCTCTTAGTGACAGAGTTTTGGTCCTGTTTGTGACCTGGTAAGTGACAACTACCTATAGTAGTTTAATCCTGTATTTTGGTCATCAATAACAGATGAGTCTTGAAAGTCAGTTATTCTACTGATTATGTCTTACTTTGCCATCCATTAATTAGGAAATCAGGAAAATAAAATAAGAGTTAAATAGATGAAAATTACCTATAGAAATAGTGGACTATAGACAAATTGATTGTAAGTAAGAAATTGATACGTTATTCTTTTGTAATTAAAACAAACTCTTTTTATAATAAAAATACTTTCTTTAAATAATTGGTACTGTGTGTGCCCTACTTGTCCATACTATTTTCAAATGATAATGATGATTGATGAATGAAGATTAATGTTTTCTGGTGAATTTGGGACCTGACCTTTATTCTTTATTTTGATTCCATTGATACTATTGTAGCAATGGTAGGAATTTTATTGTCTTACGTATTTGATTGTGTTGTCGTAAAGCAACCATGAATGTCAGGTGGAATAAAACACAAAGTTGCTTACCAGAAGAGTTTGAAGGTGGAATATGAAGCAATTTACTGTGAACAGAACCTTGTGATTTTAAAACAGAATGAAAACATGCTTTAAAAATATTTATTAAAGTATAATCTAGACCCGTGATGGCAAACCTTTGGCACGCGTGCCACAGGTGGCAAGTGGAGCCATCTCTGCGGGCATGCGAGCCATTGCCCTAGGCCTCAACTGTGCATGCATACCAGTCAGGTGATTTTAGGCTGGCCCTACCCATGCTGCCCCTCCCCTCCCAGGAGTCTCCATGTCGCCCATTTTAGATGCCAGGTAAGCACAGGGCTCATGCGGAGGCTCTGGGAGGGTGAAAAACAGGCTTCCCAGAAGTCCGGAAATGGGCCATTTCCGGCCTCTGGAGGATCCAGGAAAGCCTACTAGGCCCAAAATGGGGTGCGGGTGGTGGTGCATGCATATGGGAGGCAGGTCTTGCATGTACGCACAGGGGGTCGGGGCGCACAGGGGCATTGTATTATGGGTGTGGGCACGCACATGCACACTATTGCACGCACATGTGCGCTTTCGGCACCCAAGGAAAAAAAGGTTCGCCATCACTGATCTAGACTGTTAATGTGTAGATATATTGAAAAACTATTTTCTTGGAATGAACACCACCGACATTGACAAATTCACCATCAGTCAATTGCAAAAGGCAGCTTTACTTGAAACAGCTTATATCCTGGACAATATCTGTAACACCATCAAACACCCACTTCTGCCTATCCCAGCCACATTACTGCAGGAAAATAATTATTGCAGAGCAATGCTATCATTTAGTTCCTATACTGTTTATTAGTAGTATTGGGCCCAACTGAAGTCTTGGGATGCGGGGACATAAATAGCTCTGAAATAAATAAAAAATGACCTGATGTAGCTGGTAAAATCCTTCAGACAATTAATTGAGTTAATTACTTCTATCTGAGAACCATGTAAGTAAGCTAGTAAATTATGTTTTTATTTCACATTTGAATTGTTTCTGTGACAAATAAAACATACATTATTCATTATCATTTGTTATCATTTTGCTTTAAAGCTTTTTTCAGAAACTGGTGAAACAAAATAGCTTTTTTCAGTTATACTGTTATGTAATTCATAACTCTCTTGTACTTGGTTTCAAATGGAATGGTATTAAAACATGCAAATTTAAACAATTTTACCTAACAAGACATGTGGAAGTAGGACTAAGTTTCCTTAATAAGACTTTCTAATTTTGCTGTATGTACTTAATTAAATATCTTTGCTCAATAACACTTGAATTGCACTTTGTGCCAGATTTTGCATTGCATATTTTAAATGAAAACAAATATTTACTGCTTATGTAGGCTGTGCAAGGTCGTTCTATTACACAACAGGATAGAGACTTGCGTGTTGACTTGGGATTTCGAGGAATGCCAATGACAGAAGAACAGAGGCGACAATTCAGCCCAGGTCCACGAACAACAATGTTCCGTATTCCAGAATTTAAATGGTCCCCCATGCACCAGAGATTACTGACTGATCTACTATTTGCTTTAGAAACAGATGTGCATGTTTGGAGAAGGTAAGAGACCATTCATTTTCTAATAATGAGTGTGATAAAACACATACAGGTTTCTTTAATACCTTTACAGGTTTCTTTTTCACATTCTAAGTCTACTTGCTGAGGTTTAGATACTGGTTGGGCAGAACTACATGAGAAAAGTGAGGCAAAGTCTTACCTAATGAACTATGGGTTTTTTTGAAAGTATGGAACTTATTTTGTGATATAAGCTTTGACACCTGTAGGCTAGATTCATATCCAGTCTGGCTCATTTGGATGAAGAGAACAGCTGGACTCTGCTGTATGGTTAATGCTAACTGCCTTGATAGAATCAGTGCTGTACACTTTTTCTAAGATCAGTCTCTCCATTCTGCTGCATGAGATTTCTGCCATCCTTCAACCTTTTTTCTGGAGGGAGTGTTGTGGGAAATAAGGATCCTAAAGAAACTGATTATCTAGATCAGGGGTGTCAAACCTGTGTCATCACGGCATCGTCACGTGACGTATTGCGACTTCCCCTCCCCTTTGCTAAACCGGGCGTGGGCGTGGCCAGCACATGATGCAACCGGCCTGCAGGCCATGAGTTTGACAGCCCTGATCTAGATTCAGGACCCATCATGAGATGGAAACAACATTGTACAGCAGATAAATTCCATTGGAGGCTGAATAGGACGAATATACCATTCGCTACAATTGATCACAATATCCTGAACAGCCAGCAAGGGCAGAGGGAATATTTTGTAGTGGTTCCAGGAACAGTTAGGGGTATTCTATAGTATGTCAACTGTACTGGTTAATAGTGGGCTTCTGGGTGCAGTTCAAGGTATTGGTTGTCATCTGTAAAGCCTTTATGGACTTTCCCCCCAGGCTCTGGGGTCAGTGTGCATTGGTTTGTTTTTACAGTGTTTGCTGTTTCCATGCTGAGCATTTCTTTTTGTTTTTGATTGTCGTTTGAATGTTTGTTTTTAATCTATGCATTGTTGAAAATGCATTTAGAGATTACTTTGGTAAAGGAATGAAAGAGCTTTTAAGGGCAGGAGGAAGGAACAAACCTAAACAGTCAAGAGATTGAAGCATTTTTGAGAATGAAACTCAATTCAAAATACCCCATCTTGCTTTTGTTTAATATAAAATGGGAGAGAGAAACTTGGCTTTCAAAATTCTGTTATTATATACTACAGCCATAAAGTTGAATTCCTGGAAACCCTTTTCTTGGTTTGGCTTATCTGAAAGGACTGATATTAAACTTGTAAACCTCACAAATTTATCAACATAGAGGCATCAAACCTTGCTTTTAGAACTTGAAGATGGCAACAGATCCTTGGGCATCTCACTTTCTATAGAGCGAGTTGTCAAGACATTGTTCCAACCAACAGTAAGTGAAACCACATCATGGATTTGCACCTTGCAATGCACAGTGCCATGCTGCAACTAACATAGCAATTGGGGGGAAAACCTGCTTCAACCTATATGTCCTGTAACATGTGGCTTCATTTTCATGGAAATGGAGAGTTGCTCAGGATCAGTATCTGACTTTCACAATTCAGTGTTAATTTTTATGGAGAAATTAGCCAAGGGAATTCATCACAGAGAACTCTAAGATTGCCTTTGTTCTTAATCCACTGAAAGATGGGGTTACAACAGATTGTGTCCCTCACTGAGGATAATGATCTACTAGTGGATAATTGTAATCCTCATGTAAAGTTTTAGAGCTGCTTATGATAACTCATCCAAGATATCAGTAGCGAATTGGAAGAGTCACAAGGTGAGCCTAAACATAACTGAGTTTGTGAATATGTACCGGTAATTTATTTTCAGCGGTATGCCAGAGATCTGGATAGGAATGAAGTTGCTTGGATTGAGCAGGAAATTTGCTGATGAACAGATACATACCAGAAAATTTGGAAGAATCATTCCAACAGTGTTGGTTATAAGATGTGTGGCTATATAAATGTTTTAAATGAAAAAATAATAATGTGTTAATTGAGGGGAGACTGAAGGAATTGAGACATAGAGGAAATAATTTTACATCCTCTCTTCACTCCAGTCTCCTCTGTGGCTTTCTTATTTATCTGGGGAGAATTCTCAACCTTTCTTTAATTCAGTCACCCTTTCTTGTGGCCTCCTTGGCCTCCAGTTCTGGAGAAGTGCAGTGAAGAGGTGCCTGTTCTCAGCAGAGATAAAGACAATGTGTGATTTCAATTTGTATTTCTACTGTAGAAGCTTAGGATACCTAATTTAGATGTATGTAGTTAAAGTACAGACAATCTGAGTCAGTTTCATATTGCTGCAGCATGGAACTGCGGGCCACATAACAAGCTAGTGTCTGAATCTCTCCAGAACTTCATCTTCAGGAAGTTTCTCAGGCTCCACTTCCATCAGCTTGACACAGAAGCTCTCAGACAATTAAGAAGTCATAGAACTGACAAAAAACAAATGCTCTTTATTATTCTTTTTATTCTTTATACATTCTCTGGTGTAGAAATATAGCTGTCCACTACTTCAGACTTTGGTATAACAAGGAAAGTCATATGAATTGCTCACACAGTTACTAGAGAAAGACAAGCTTGTGGAAATAATTGCCAGGCAATTGCTTTGAGCTGCTCCTGTATTGCACTGTACTATTCCTCTACAGATGAAAATAAATTAATATATGGAATTTTTGTCATTCTGCATCACAGGTTCTATTCATGTCAAGTATTAGGCATAAATTGGATGCAATGTCTATGGGGAGCAAGTCACAATATCTTCCCATATCAAAAGTCTCAGTAGTACTACCCTGTTTCCCCCAAAATAAGACATCTCGTGATAATAAGCCCAATCGGGCTTTTGAGTGCATGGAAATAAGGCCAAGCGTTTATTTCAGGGTTCAAAAAAAATATAAGACAGGGTCTTATTTTTGGGGAAACACGGTAGTTACAGTACATGTATCCCATCCTTTCCTTTTATCACTCTTCTGAACCTATGACCATTAGAGATCAATTACCCAATGCCTCTTCAGAATTGGTGAATTACCTTAGGAAGGCATATTTGCCAAATTGGATTTGACAGGTGCTATAATTTGATCAGAATGAAAAAAGGTCATGAATATTTAACAGATTTTTATATGTAAAGTAAATTTAAACACACAGTAATGCACACACATTTGGACTGATTAATGCACACACAAAACACATATTTGGACTGATTAATTGTCCATAAATCTTCTCCAGATTTGTGAATATTTTTTGATGTTTTGGACAATTATATACGGATATACTTAGATGATATACTGATTTTTTTTTCCAGAAGCTCCACTTTGCACAAATTTCAGAAATGTATTTTGCTAAGTTAGAAAAATATGGATTTTATCTTCCCAGTAGGACTGTTTGGGTTACTGAACCTCTACAATCAGGATACAGATGAAGCCTACAAAAACATACATGTAGAAATGTGAACAATGTCCAGTGTTTTCTGTGCTTTGCTAATTCTATAGAATTGAGTACATGAGACCATGATTTTAACTTCTAAAAAGTAACATACATGGTCTGTTCAAGAGCATGCAGTTTTTCAAAGTCTGAAAATCTCCCCAGCTTTTGATGTGCAAACAAACTTGGACCTGCCTTGGGAACTGTTTTCCAACTTTCATCAAAGGAAAGGGAAATCTCTTGCCTTATGCCTCTTCCACTCATATCTGTCAGTGGGCCAAGGCTGTTCTTGCAAAACTGGCAGGTTTTCTTCAGCCATTTCCTTCCTTTAACCCTGGGAAAGGAGGAGTGTGAAAGAGTCATAATAAAAGTATGTTTATTCTGCAAGGTGTAAGTGGGGCGGATGGGAACTGCAGGCATTTAAGAGTTTGTTACTATAAGAACAATGAAATTGAAATCTAGTATTTCTTGTTATATCTCTTTCTTATATAGCCTACCTTGAAAAGCTGGCAGCTTTGAATTTTGCAAGCCTGTTTTTCTTTCTGATTCCTCTTAGAATCTCTTTCATGGATTATATATATGTGTGTGTGTGTGTGTGTTTGTGTGTATGTGTAATATTTTTTGCTGATAAATTAAAATGAAGGGAGACTATTATAGATCTATTTTGAGCTCTTTTGCTCTCATCAGACAGTCATACCCTTACTGGGATTTGAACCTGGGCAGTCTGCCTTGCACACACACACACCACGCGAACTGGTAGCAATATAATTTAGAACCCACTACTGATATCAGGACATACTCTCATCAAAAGTTTTCTGGGGAACAATAAGAATAATTGCTGGGTCTCTCTCAAATCCCCTTAACTGCTAACTGTAAGTATCTGCATAATCATTAGTATCACCTTAACAACTAAGGGAAAATAAACTGTATTTATGGTAGTTTGAAACATTTTCAAATGCAGTATGTAATAATATAATGAGAACTATCACACTTAATGAATATGCCAATTAAAATTGTAATATAATCCATTGTAATTGCTAAACTTTCTTTTTAAATAATTTTATTAAATGTTTTTTGTTAAAAAAAAGATTTTTATAATCTACTTATTTGACAATTATATCCATTTCACATCCATTTGTCCCTCTTTTCAATTTACCATTAAATATATGTGTAAATCCATCCTTCCAAAGTTTTCACTTTAAATTAAACAAAAATATTTTCCTTTCTTATATGTCAATTTCTTATATATCAATTCTTATATATCTCTGTAGAATTCATTTTGGTTGTTATTTGGGGCGTATATCGTGGCAACTAATATTTTTTTCTGTTGTGCTTCTATCTCTATCATCAGGATTCTCCCATCGTCATTTTTGTATATTTGTCTCAGTTCTAATTTCTCTTTAATATAAGTTACTCCTCTTTATTTTTGTTGAGATAGTGATGTGAAAAGTTTACCATGTTTTGGGTTTACTAGTAGGTTATTTTGTTGTTGTGTAATGTGTACTTCCTGTATATATACTATATCTATTTTTAATTTTTGGAGTCTTGTAAAGACCTGCCTTCATTTGATTTGTGAATTAAGTCCATTTATGTTTAAAGAAATCAACTTTATTTCCTCTTCCATTGTCCTTTTTATTTCTAGTTCAATCCTTGCTTCCTTGTATTCCTTGTCTCTCTCTGTAGTTTCCCTCTTGCGCCTTCTCTCTCTTTTCACTCTTTTTCTTGTCTCCTCCTTTCCTCCTGCTCCTCCTCATTCCCCTCTATCTGTTCCTCCTCTTGGCTTCTATTTTCCACTTCCTCTCTGCTCTCCTGTTCTCCTTTGGTTGAGAAATGGTGATTGAAAAATTCTCACGCCTTCTCCACAGAGTCTATTTTGAATTTTTTTTCTTGCCATGTAATAAATACCCCTCCAGGTATTAACCATCTGAATATCACGTTCTCTCTTGTTAATTGAGTTGTTAAGAATTGATAGTTTTCCCTTTGGTTTCTTACTCTCCGATGTATATGTTTTAGGATCTCTTTTCCATTGGATCTCTTTTCCATTATACATTATTGTTTCTTCTCACATCTCTTTGTAACTTTTCGTCTATTACCTTCCTTGTAAATTGAACATGAATTTCTTTTGGTAATCAATATCATCAAGCATAATTGGTATGGATCCTATAAACCTTGTCTATATCTCTAAGTATGTCCTCTTTGTCTTTTTGTATAACTTCTGCTAAAATTTCCATCAGTTTCTCTCCAAGTTCTTCATCTTTATCTTCTGTTATATTTTGAAACTTGAGATAAAACAAGGCTTTATCTATCTCCAAAAAAATAATCGAATCTTCCAATTCTCTAGTTTTTTGTTCCATTATTTCTAACTTTTTATACAGGTGTTGGTTTTTTTGTCTTTGACTATCTTATTCTTTGTTCATTTTGAGTAATTGATTGTTGAATGCTACCTATTTTGTTGTCCATTATTTATGCCACCTTTCATCTCTCCCACATCTTGTCTCATCTCTTCATGATTTTTTCTTGTTTCTTCATGGTTTTTTGCAATTGTTTCTTGGGTTTTGTCCATCAATTCTTGAATCACTTGGAGCATAGCCTGTAGGTTCTGCATATTCTGAGTTGAGCTTGATTTTTCAGATTCCAGCATATTCTCAATTGAACATTGGAGATTTGGCGATGATGATGTTGATGTAAGCTGTGGTTTTATTTTCTTTGTGGTCCTTGTGAGCGTTATCATACTAGTAGATTCCCCCCCCCCATCAGTCATAAGTGTGCAAAATGGTCTTAAGTCACTTTTTTCAGTGCCATTGTACGTTCGAACAGTCACTAAATGAACTGTTGTAAGTCGAGGACTACCTGTATATGTATGTTCATATATAAGTATGTTCATATACCTATGTATCTATTAGTATTAATTTTCCTATCTATAATGTCTAAGTTTTATTTAGAAAAAGGACAGCCTTTTTTTTCTGAAGACAGTATCTCAGTATCATACTGAAAACATTACTTTTTTTTTTAAATGGCTGTTCACATTGGTGTATTTTAACACTCTTTATATTCCACACCTATACTTATACACACAGTTATTTAGCAAGAAACTTACTTAATGAATATCTAATTTCAAGAAGGTTTTCACAAATATTTACAACTAGCAAAGTAGGCGCCATGCTTTTTAGTTGCCAAAAGCACTAACAGGAAATCTAAAAATAAAAGAAAAGGAAGGAAGAACAACTTCTAGACTCCTTCATTTTCTGTTTTCTAATTAATTTTGTATTCAGATAGGTCAATGTAAACCAGGTTTATCTAATCGAGTACAACAGAGATATGAAATGAAAGACATAAGAGAAATACATGTAAAATATAACCAAATCAAACAAAGTCTCTTTCATTCCTTCTCCTCTACATTCTGCTAAAATGACTTATCCTGTTTCCAACTTCACTGTCTTTCAACAATGAAATGCAGAGGAGCCCATAATATATATTATATGTTGGACTTCTTCTTATAAATCCTGCATTTGGGCTAATTGCAGTGCATAAACTAGGTCTATAATTGTGTATGAATATTATTGCTATACTCATCAAGAATATTGGTGACAGCAAGTTTAATGCCACCTTTTGTGATCATCTTCTGTTCTAGCAATGCCTTTCTTACTTACATGGATTAAAAATGTGGTCCTTAGCTCCTTCAAGCTAATGTAATGTTTATTCTACTTTTTAAGCTTTTTGTATAGTATAAGTTCAACTTGGTCACTGGAAAAGAAGGAAATATTACCTTTCTTTTATATTAACTATGCCAATTTCATTTTTAAAACATGATGCATACCAAAAAGGCCCTTATCCTTTAAAAATCATATTTGTCTATATTGTTTGATGAGATTCCCTAAATTAAAAAAGTATAAAGATATGAATAACTTTCTGTGCTTTTATACAGATTGTATAATGTAAAAAGAGTCAAAATCTTACAGTGTATATAAAGGGAAAGGGAAAGGTTCTCCTCGCACATACATGCTAGTCGTTCCTGACTCTAGGGGGCGGTGCTCATCTTTGTTTCTAAGCCAAAGAGCCAGCGCTGTCTGATGATGATTCCGTGGTCATGTGACTGGCATGACTAAATGCTGAAGGTTCACAGAATGCTGTTACCTTCCCACCAAGGTGGTCCCTATTTTTCTACTTGCATTTTTACATGCTTTCGAACTGCTAGTTTGGCAGAAGCTGGGGCAAGTAACGGGAGCTCACTCTGTTATGAGGTGTTAGAGATTTGAACCGCCGAACTGCTGGCCTTTCTGATTGACAAGCTCAGCATCTTAGCCATTGAGCCACTGTGTCCCCACAGTGTATATATACACATACAAATAGATGCATATATGAATGATTTTAACTCTATCTTAAAATCACTTTCATTTTCCCATTCTTTCAGGGTTTTTGACAAATCACAAATGCAGAGGCAGTCTGTAATCCACTCAGAAATGAGGTGAGACAGCCAGTGATCTAGGGCCATAGATTGGCTTCCTAATGTTATTAGATCCTATAACTTGATCCCTGAGAAATCTGATGCCCTCTTCCAAATGCTGGTATTGGTTCTTTTTGCCACATGTCAATAAGTCATTTTCCCCGCTTTACTGCAGCACTCTTAGCTCTCTTTACTGCAGCACTCTTTTCTGAATGCCCAAGCATCTTAAGTGCCAAAAATGAAAGATTATTACAGCCTATTTTACATTTCTTGTGTTCAGCTGCAGGGTTTATAATGGAAGAAGCACTGAAAAAATAACTGCATGAAATTGATGCAATTATCAGGCAAGAAGCGGTTTTGCTCTCCAGGTTCCAGCTACCTTTGACTTGCTCAGTGTTTACTTTTTATAAACCAGGCAGTCCAGTCCCTGTTATAACAAAATCAGTAGGAGAAAGGTTCCCCTACATCCCATTCATTCATTCATTCAAAATGACAGCTTTGTACGTGATAATACTGTGCATCGCAAGTTGGAGAAGCTTATTTCAATAAGTTTTTTTTTTAAAGCAAACAAACCATGGTCTTTAATCACAAGTAGATTGCTATTAAATATAACTCTTGGAAGCATTAGAAGTGTTCAGAGGAAGATTGGGAACCCATGACAACTTAGCTGTGAAGCCATGCAGTCAACTGTTTCAGAAAAGAAAAGGATGGACTCAGATATTTTCCCAGTAATTTTAACATAATGATGTAGTCCTTTGCTGCGGTATTAAGTATTTAAGAAACAAATGGAAGATGTTGCTAATCTTCTGATCTTTTGGGGAATGAAATCTGGGGCTAATGTTCACACTTGCCTGATTATTAGTCAATGTAGCAAAGGGACAATGTTGCGGTTATATGTGAGTGTGTGGAGAGTGGGCTTCTTATTTCAGGAAGAACTGGAAAGAAATTAAAATATTTCTGAGCTGAGAATGGAGATGAGGTTATTAGCAATTAGGGATGGAAATCTGAATTGTTCCTCTCCCAATAGAACATGGTTTGAAAAAGCTGACTTTATCTATGTCATCAAGACATAGTCCCAGTAGCAAATGTGTGAAGGTAGGCATCCTATTATGCCATGTCACACTCAAGTAAGCAAAAGCTGCAATATTTGATGTAATTCCAAAATAATGGATGTAAGCTAAAGAACATAGTTCTGGGGAATTGTTGTGGGACCTTTCACAAATAGACTCAAAAATTAATACACACCCATAAACCTGGAAAATGGAGCTACTGGCTTTAAGAATGTCCGTTATATAAGATATAGATGGGCCTAGATTTGGATTTGATATTTTTGTCCACTTACCAAGTCCGTCCCAGGACCTGTGATTGGCAGATGTTGTTTGATGGTGTTAAATGTATTGTTGCAAGATGTAAGGTGTGATGGTGATTTTGTCAATGCCAATGTTATTCAAGTGTTACTCCGGATGTTTTGGAATTGCACTCATAGCTTCTCCTCCTCCTCATAGCTTTCTCTCTCTCTACATGCATATACACACATACACACAGGTGTACACAGAGCAGCAAATATACTCAATACCTACCTATACCTACCCACAAGACCCTCACTTGTGACCCACACTTGACCCATCACAAGGTCCTGATCTGATGTAACCTTCACCTGATGTGAGCTCACCATCACAAGACCTACTGACCATAACAGAGGAACACTAACATTTTTATCCCTTAAACCAGTGGCCCCCAACCTTTTGGGCACCAGAGACCAGTTCCATGCAGATAGATATTTCTGCGGACTGGAGGGAGTGTAGTTTCACATACTGCCTGCATTTCACAGATGAAGCTTCGCTTATTTGCATGGCCTAGTTTCTGGCATGCCATGGACTGGTGCCAGTCCATGGATTGGGAGTTTGGGGCCCCTGCTTTAAACTCTGCTGAAGATGTTACCTAGTCTGGTAACAAAACATTCAGAAACCAACCCACAAGCTCAGAGAACAAACCTTTATCCTCATACCTAACACTCTTGTCTCCTATTTTATTTGAGTTGGAGTGAGAAAGAATAACTTGCCCATAGTCAGCCAGCTGACTTTCATACCTGAGGGATGCCTAGAAGTCAGACTCATGGTTTCTAGGCCAGCACCTTGACCACTTTTAGCATTAATGAAGTACAAACTTGACCAGAATCTTGAGGCTGATTGGTGTGATGAAAAATGAGAGTCTTTTCAGAGAGAAATCAGAGTACAATTTCTTCCCTTAGAAAACATTAACAATAAAACTATAAGAGGGGTATTTTCAATACAATACAGTGATTTCTTCCTGCCTTCCCACTAACTACATGCTTCTGAGCATCATTCAGTTATTTACTTCTAATTACCATTATTGTTCTCATAATCTACAACCTTGACATTTCCAATCACGAACTGCACAAAGCAAAGTTAGTAAATAAATAATTACCAATTAGTGTTTTGCTTTGATGGAAGCACCTTTGGGTTAATGAAATGCAAATAGCTATTTGTTCCTAGAAATTCAGATTAAATTTCAATCAAAAAATATCCCTCTCCAAATAAATAAATAAATAAATAAATAAATAAATAGGACATTATTATTTGGCTGCCATTTTA
>JANHGD010006028.1:473714-485135 GCA_027560375.1 Imantodes cenchoa
ATAAATAAATAAATAAATACAAACACATACATAATATATAGTACAGTGGTGGCAAACCTTTTTTTCCTCGGGTGCCAAAAGTGCATGTGCGTGCGTGCACTATTGCGCATGCATAAGTGCCCACACATTTAATGCCTGGAGAGGACGAAAACAGCTTCCCCTGCCCCCCGGAGGCCCTCTGGAGGCCGGAAACGGCCAGTTTCCCAACATCTGGGCGGCCCAGTAGGCCCATTTTTCACCCTTCCCAGGCTCCAAAGGCTTCCTACAGAGGACAAAAATGCCCTCCCTCATCCCCCTGGAGGCTCTCCGGAAGCCAAAAACGCCCTCCCAGAGCCTCTGGGTGAGCCAAAAATCAGCTGGCCAGCATGCACATGCACATTGGAGCTGAGCTAGGGCAATGGCTCACGTGCCAGCAGATATGGCTTCGCGTGCCACCTGTGGCACCCGTGTCATAGGTTCGCCATCACTGATATAGTATGTCTGTACATAATGTTTTTATACAAAAAATAATAGAATATTTTGCAGAAGTGATTACAAAATTATTTCTCATCGCATACTATTGTTAAAAGAGACACTGCTGCTTCTGAAACATGGAAAATGTCATATTGTATAGTATGCATGAACAAATAATTTTTCATATTCGTTGCTATTTTACATTATTTATTCTCTGTTTCACCATAGTCAACATGCAGAGAAGAAATACATATAATGTATTCACATGTGCGCCACATTAGAAATCTAACATTATGCCTTTCTTTTCAAGACGGAATTGGAGAATATAGAAGTAACTCAGGGTATGTCAGCGGAGACAGCAGTAACTTTTCTCAGCCGGCTGATGGCTATGGTTGATGTACTAGTATTTGCCAGTTCACTAAATTTTAGTGAAATTGAAGCTGAAAAAAATATGTCTTCTGGAGGCTTAATGCGTCAGTGTCTAAGGCTTGGTAAGTTTCCCATAGTGCACCAGGTAATTACATATAGACCAATTAAAGTAGGTACCAGTTTGGGAAAGGAAAAAAAAACCTTATGTGGAATCTCACTTGATTTTGAGTAAGAAATAATATTTAATTGAACGTTAAGCTTTTTAACCTACTGTTGCCTCTATACCTGGTTATAGAGACACTTTTTAGTATTTGTATTCTAACAGAGATACATTTCTAATGAAAAAATAGCATTATCATTCAATCGTGTGATGTGTTAATGGGTTTGGTTTCTTTTGAGGCTATTTCTGTTTTTCCTCACCTTTAGGGGAAATATTTTGTTCTGGCAATTACAGACTCTCCCAAATATAGAAATTAGTAACAGTTGTTAGTTTCTGAACATTATGTTTTATATCATCATTATTTTTCTTCTGATAATTATAATACATCTGTATAAGAAACACATTTTAAATATATGTTTAAGCAAACAATTGATAACATAGTATACTGCTCTAAAGTATTATATCTGTTACCATTTTCTTTGGCACTGGAATACGCAAGCTGTCAAAAGTGTGTAGGCTACAAATAAAAATATATAAAATCTGGAGCCTCAGTATCTTTATAGCTGAAGTTCTATAAAATCATTGCAAACTATCAGGCTTTCTAAGAATTCATTATTAAGTAAGTTGGTTCACAATCAAGGAAGAAAAAGATGGCTGATCTTTCAATTCCAGTCAATTGTGTTAATTTAGTGGTACTATATTAGCTCAGTGGCTAAGACGCCGAGCTTATCGATGAGAAGGTCGACAGTTCTGCAGTTCGAATCCCTAGCGCCACATAATGGAGCTCCCATTACTTGTCCCAACTTCTGTCAACCTAGCAGTTAGAAAGCACGTATAAAATGCAAATAGAAAAATAGGGACATCTTTTATAGGAAGGTAACAGGGCTCCGTGCACCTTTGGCGTTTAGTCATGCCAGTCACATGACTATGGAGACTTCTTCGGACTGCACTGGCTCTTTGGCTTAGAAACGGAGATGAGCACCGCCTCCTAGAGCCGGAAACAACTAGCACGCATGTGTGGGGGAACCTTTACCTTTATATTAGGGAACCGAGGGCTTTGAAGAAACAGGATAGAAACAGTATTGATGCTTTTGAACTTTAGTGTTGGAGAAGACTCATAAGAATAATATGGATAGCCAAGAAAACAAATGAAAATTGAACAAATCAACCCCAGAGTTCTTCCTAGAGGCACAAATGTTCAGGCTCACAAATATTTAGGCTCTTTGGAGATGCTTTGTGAAGACCTAGCTCTCTAGAGAAGACTAATGGTGGGAAAGGTGAATGAAGAGAAACAAGAGAAGCAGCGACAGTGGAGGAACTCACTGTTACAGTGGTGTTTGCTGCGTCCTTCAAATACCTGAAGGACCAAGATGGGGGCTAATCATCTGGGGTTGCTAAGATAAATACCAATTGGCTAATATATAATAATTATTATCTTCAATTATGTGTAATTCATCTCTAATAAGAGCTTTACTTTGTGATAAAATAACTAAGGAATCTGTTGACTTTGAAAAATGTGGACCTTCTTCCATTTTTGTCATTTCCTCTTTTTGGGTGTGTCATCTTTACATTTTTTACTTTTACATAATTTATTTCCATTGAACAAGACTGAAGTGCAGTGATACAATCACAATTTATAACAGACTAGCTAATCCAGTATGAGACAAAAAGTGTTAAGAAATTGAGATCTTAAATCTAAACATGATTTATACATATTAAAACCTTAAAATGAACTTTTAATACTGTCATCCTTTATGCTAAAAGTCCAAGCATTTCTCTAATCCAAATCTTAAATTTGCTTCAAAATTAAAAATTCAAGTAGAAGTTCCTTGTGTCAGAGCTCCCTCTTGTGGTTTCAAATATCTCATGAGATTCATAAAAAAGAAAACATAATAGCACCAAATAATGTACTATAGACCAAACAAAGATGGTTGGAAGAAAATAAATTCAGATAAGGTAAGTAAAGTGGTTTTCATCATCATCACCATCTGTGATTGATCTTATCCTGCTTATAAATTCATCGTTCTAAGAACTATTATAAGGCTATTACAAGAAAAAAATATGAATGGTCAACCCTATTGACCATTCAGAAGAAGAAAAATAAGCAGTTTTAGAAATTAATTAAGCTATCTTGGAACACAAAAGCATATGTTCCTAAATCCCCCCCAAAAGAAAGAAAAAGATGCATAATGAAAAAGAGAAGGATTATTAAGGGAATTTTAATTAAAACATGAAGATTCTATTTGGGAGAGCGCCATTGTTCATCACCTGAATAAAAGTGTAATTTGGATGATTTCTTCTTTAAATAAATTCTATGTCTGTGTAATGGGCCACTACCTAGAGTTGAATTTGGAACTAAAATTAGATTGTTTTAAGGCTCAATTTTTATTTATTCTTATTGCTTTTAAAGCATAAGAGAAAAAAGGAAAAAAAGAATAAAACACAAAGGTAATCATGGATATAAATACATTATCATGAAAAAAGAAAGCATAACAAATATTTTAAAAAGAAGAAAAACAACTGAATAAACAAAAAGGAAACAAAGTATAATGTATCATTAAAACAGTAAACAGTTATATAATTAAAATAGTTTCAATTCTGTATATGCTTGCCTAATGTAAATATTATGTTTTTAAAGTTTGCCTTAATGATAAACATAACAGATTAATTAAATTTAACACAAGGGTAAAAACACTTGCATTAAAAAATATTCTAGGCAAGACACTGGGAATTACGTTACTTTCAGTTCAGGCAACCCAAAAGACAAAACTAAATAAGTTGAAAGTTAAATTATTTTCTTAAATAAGTGAAATAGACTTACATAAAATAACCTGAAGTTCAGAAATACACCTGAGGATTTGAGGAAAGACGATTTAGAAAGAGAAATGAAAAGCTTAATCAAAAATTGACTTGGATGTAGAAGAAACCAGAAATTTAAGAAATTAACAAATTTATTTAAATTTATAATTTTTTCATGTTACACACACTCCATTTTTCCATCTGCCTCAGGCCACAAAATAACTACATTCCAAAAAGTTTGTATTACCTTTTTAAATACACATCTTTTAAACACACATTCATTTTCTTTAGGTGTTTGATTTTGTTAATCAATTGAAATGGGAAGTTGATCCTATTAATAATAGTTGAGGAATATTTTAACTAGATTTGAAATAGAAGCCGTTGGGTCCAATTTTTGGATTTCTGTCTCTTCTTAGTTTTTAATCTCTTGTTTTATCATATATATTCAATTATGTAATTTCTCCTGTTGCTGTTCAATATTCAGCAATAGCAAATACATATAAATACACATGTATTTATATAAAAATAAGATTATATAATACATAAGATTAAGAAACACATTTAATACTAATCTTAATTTATGTATTCCTAAATACATCCAAACATAACAATCCTACATACTATGGTAATTCATTTTGATATAATTTGCATTTTGATGTATTTATTTCATTGCTATTTTAGTGGCTTTATTAATACATAGTAGTTGTAATTAATATGCATATATTTTGATTATTTAGTTTGTTGTGTTGCTGTGAGAAACTGTTTGGAATGTCGACAAAGACAAAGAGAGAAACTAAACAAATCTTCACTAATCTGCAGTAAAACACAAGAGACTCTTCAGGGCATAAGTGCAACTACTACTACTAAGGTAAAATATTTTATTTTAATATATAACAGTCCATTAAAAGTGAATAGGAAAAGAGAAAAAAACCCTATTATCCAGTATACTAGACAGATAGGGATAACTTCACAGTTTGATAATTCTAAAATTATTTTCTTACGTATTTCATAATCTTGAGACAGGATTTGGATTTACTATGAATAGTTACATTTATTATCAATATTCTTTACCTCTTCAGACAAGTAGATCTAAGGGGTTACAAAACTATCAATGGTAGTGTTGACGAAACAAATGTCAAGTTGTTGTGTATGGTTATATCATAAACAATTCCACATCAGTTATAACAGTTATTTATTTATTTACTTATTTATTCAAATTATGGTCACCTAACTCCAATGAAATCTAGGCACCTTAAAAAACAAAATATCTGTAAAAGCCGATAAATCATAAAACCATACACTCTGGACTAAAATGATCTTAAAAGTGACTCAAATCAAACCAAACAGTCTTCCCCCAAATACAGTAATACATTAATCCCAGTCTTGGGCCAAAGCCAGGTTTTCAAAGCTTTCTAGAACCCTAAGAGAGAGGTGGCTGTCCATTTCTGTGTGGGATGCTGTTCCAAAGCTGCCTTGTCCTGCAAGGTTACAACATTTTGTAGGGGAAGTGCACTCTCTCTGCAGGAACGTACTGGGTAGGCAGAAGTGATTTAAAACAATTGGTCCCTCATAAGACCTAATACTGTGTCTTATATATATATATCTACGTACCTTCAGGTCTTCACAAGCTATCTGAACATACCAGTGAGTACATGTATTTCTGCAGAAGGGAGATCCAGCAAACAATGCTTGCTTCTGAGTCTGTCCTGCTGTAGTTCCTGGGGAATAATGAGTCTTATAGGTGTGCCTGAGGCAGGCAGTCTCCCAGCTTCCCAGGTCCAATGCTATGAAGATTTAATAAGTTATTATTTGCACCTTAAATTGCACTCATAAACGTGGGCAACCAGTATAACACTCATAGTATTGCTGTTGGATGACAATATTGGGACATTCTCATCAGTACATGAGCATACAGGAGCCAATTGAAACATAAACTGATTGCACAGTATTGGCTTAGCACTGTTCTAGTAACAACCAAATGCATTGGAGTGCCAAATTTTAAATCTAAAACCAGCTTCATATGCCAACTTTGAAATCAATAAAATACAAATTACTTGTTTTGTGATAACTAAAAGAGCTAAGACTAATTAGCTAAAACTATACAATTATTGCATTTTTAGAATCCATTGGAAAATGTTCCTGGTAACCTATCTCCAATTAAAGATCCAGATAGGCTTCTTCAAGATGTTGATATTAATAGACTGCGAGCAGTTGTATTTCGTGATGTGGTAAGTATTATTATACTACAACTTTTTTAAAAAAAGTATTTGAAATCTGTGCTTTGTGTATTGATGGTGAACAGGTTCTTGTATATTTATCTTTGCCCAGTGTAGGAATTCATTTTTTCATCTTAAACGTTTGTGCCCATTATTGTAATCCTTTGCAATGGCTTTGGTGTATTTCTGTCCAACTCCTTTCCTCACTGGTTAATTAAAGTAATTTTATGAATGACTTTTGCTTCATTGAAAATGGGTAAGCTGGGGAAATTCAGTATTGAAGCTCAAGATGCATCATTTGGAGCGGGTAGAATTTCTAAAATAAGTTTGGATTTACCTTAGTTGATCATCTGATTCCAACCATATTGGAAGATGCATACTTAATTCAGTTTTTGTTGGACAGAACATTGTAATTTACAGACGGATTTAATATTAACTTGTTGCCAAGAACAGATCACTGATAATACCTAACATTTTTAGGGATCAAAAGCCAGTTAAGATGGCCCACACAAGCCACTGATGGATTAGGTGGATTCCTGATTACTTTGCAAGATTTACTAATCAACCAAGATGGTCAGCCTTTGAAATCAAAACAGTTGAAATGACTGCACTATTTTTTGGCTGCAACAATGCTTCTTGGTTTTCTGCAATAGTGGGAAATAGGAATAGTGGGAAATAGTTAGGAAGATTGTGACAAATAGCTTGTCTTCAAGAATTTGTGACTGCTCCATTGCCGGAGATTTTCAAGAAAATATTGGACAACCATTTGTCTAAGATGGTATGAAGATTCCTGCATTTGCCAGGGGGTTGGACTAGCATAGATTTGGTCCCTCCTAAATCTATGAATCTATGAAATAGTAGAAAAAGATAGGAGAAATCTCTTTAAATGACTATTCAGTGATAAAGTTTTTTTAAATAATTTAAAATCTTTAGTATTGTGTTAGCACAGTTGGCCAGTAGAACCTTTTCAAACAGAACACTTCAGATGGAGAAATAACTTTTTGAGTTTCTACAAAATCAATTTGCAAAAAACTTCCCTACAAATTGAATGCATACATCCACTGTAGTATAAAACATAGTCATGTCTATGACAACTGCTTACAACTATTTTAATTGGTGGCTTTTAGTTTTCTGATCTGCTGTTTGAAATTAGTGATATGTCAATAGTAAAAAATACTTTAATTTAGCTTTGGTAGGTGTGCCAGCCTATATCTTTTTCTGGATGTTGCATATGTCATAGATAACTAACCTATAGTCATGTTGGGCTACTATAGTGCTTTTCATGAGGATGTCTCTGAAAAGCATTTGGGAATTACAAATAGTTGCCTCCTAACAGTATCATTCTAGTTTTTCATCTCCATTGCTGTTAAGTTTCTTTCTTGGTGCAGTTTAATGTTCTACTATGAATAGTGAAGGTTAAGATATGTATCCTTATATTTTCAGAAATATATTAGTCGAATAGTCTTTTTATTACAGTGCCCAAAGCACATAGAAAGGTGAAGTTCTTCTCTCTTTAAGCATATCCTTACAGTTAAGCCCCCATTAATCTTACATATCTAACATTATTTAATGTTTTTTCAGTGCTTTCAAAGTTCTTTAAATTTACAGTAAACTTTATTATTTCTCAATTTTTTTCTACTTATAAAGTTTAGAATTTTAGTATATGATTTTAAATTTAGAGGTAGATGATAGATAGATAGATAGATTCTCCAGACGTTTGTTTGTTTTTTTGTTCCTTCCTTCTTTCCTTCGCTACCCATCTTGTATCCAAAGACTCTAGGCTGCTTACAATATAAAAACATTGAAAAAAATTAAAATTACCTTCTTATTCTTTGTAAAAAACATAGCAGATAAAATAATGGACACAAAATGGAAAAGAAGGAAGTTGGATGTGCAGGATATGTGGGGGGTTGAATTTTAATTAGTCAACCACCTAAGAATGTATATGTGACTCATCCTTAAACAGAATCAGGTTTGGACCATTCCTATTTTAAGATTATTTGGATTGGAGATTGACCTGTATATTCATATAACTAATAACCAGTTTGGTATCTTAGAAAGTGGAAGATCGTAAATTCTAAAACCAGCTTGGGGACGTTGGGCTAATCACAATCCCTCAGCTTTAGGGAGATTATATATAGCCCAAAGTACTGACAAATTTCTTTCCTAGTATTCCAAACAAAATAATTGTAATCCAAGTTTACAAAAAAGGGATTTGAATTAACATCATTTCATATGATTCCTGAGAAGGATCATTTACATTTCTCTGCTTTCCCTCACTAATAATTAGCATTGATCTCAATGGTAGTTTTAAAGAGTTTGGAATTAGTCTAATTTTTTCTGCATTGCTATTTGGGTCAAGTTTCCCAGATGTATATATATTATTATTTAAACCACATTTTATGTTCCTATAGAATATTCTGTATGGGCCAGATGTGATAGAACACACAAGGAATTTGTCTCCGTGATAAATTATAAATCATAAGATACAATAATAAATCATAAGATACAGCCAACAAGTGATAGTCATAAGATACCAAGAGGAGTAGGTAATAGGAAAGGTGAGAAGAATAATAGTAATACATCAACGTGGCTCTATTACAGTAGTTACACACGGTCCAGCATGATTTTTCACAGCCTTCCTATTTTGCCTTTGCAAACATGTACAGAGAAAGTACAAATGTAATGAAACCTTATTGCCCCATTGGATAGACAAGCAAAGTAGCGAGCAAAGGCCAAACTGAGTAGCATGATTCCTGTTTTCTCTGCACAGGAATGATTAACTATTAAAAACATTTTATGGCCTCCTTCTAAGTTGCTCAGCCTTGTCCCACTTCCCCTCTGAGAGAAACTGGTTTGAGAATCTCTAGTTAAGTACATGATATATTTGATGCATTTGATTTTATTTACAACTTCGTGGTAGTTCTCATATGTAGCTGTCTCAACTTCCTCCAAGATAATAATTTATGAAAACTAAGTCATACCCTTCTCTGACAGGCTATACATTCATATTGGGTAAGTTGAAGAAATGTTCATATATTTAATTGCCAGTCAAGGGAATGTTAAAAAAATTATCATACAGTAGCTTGTTTGTTTGTTTTTAATTTTAGTAATTTGCTCTATAGCATTGATTAAGAGAGGAAATGATAACTTTGTAATGTATTTTCATAATATTTTATTTTGTGTGTTTGTATGTTTTTCTTTTCTTCAACAGGATGATAGCAAACAGGCACAATTTTTAGCTTTGGCTGTGGTTTACTTCATTTCTGTTTTAATGGTCTCCAAATATCGGGATATTCTTGAACCACAACGAGAAACTGCAAGGTCTGGAAGCCAGGCAGGTAGAAATATCAGGCAAGAAATAAATTCACCAACAAGTACAGGTACTGCTGTTTTTTAGTTAATGCTGAGGAACTGTTGGGACACTTGATGTTTGAATGTAGAAATTGAAGAACAAAGAATGCCTATTAACCGTTGAAAATATTTCTTGTTTTTCCACTTTTTAACACAACATGGTCTTCAGGACTAACTCTGAAGCTTTATTGGCAGCAGAGCGAGACTTTCTTCCAAAGCATATAATTAAATGCAGGACACAAGCTAATTACTTTTCCATTTTTTTCCATAAAATCATTTTTTTATGTTCATCATCATGTGATTTGAATTCAAATCATAAGTTATGTAATTCCATTACTTTGTGACATTTTAGCAGCTGATATTTTTAAACCATAATAATACAAATAAATAAAAATAAAAACTATATTTTGCTTGTACAAAATCCCAGATTTAATTTTGACTTTCTTCCCTTATCAGCATCTCTAACAAGAAAGAATCCCTGTCATGGTAAACTAGAGGAAATAATTTTACTTGAATATGGTGTCATTTGAATATTAACAACAACACAACTGTTGACGCAGTATGATACATGTGCATTGGGAGAGGGGGCAGATATATTAATAAAATAAAAGTATACTGGTCTATTTTTACTTACAACCATCTAGCTCGTAAAGACTCCCACTGCTTGAAAGGTAGCTTTTGCCATTTGGCAGCTGACTTTCATCACTCCATGTTGCCAGTACAGGAATCATTAGAAATTATCATTTAATCAATGAAAGGAAATAAAAATGTTTTTTTAGAAAAGGAAATAAAAATTTCCTTTCCTAAAAAAACATTTTGCATAGATAAAAAGGTAATTATCCACAAAAGGGGAAAAGTATTATATCTAGGCAGAACTGAAGTTTTTATAAGCATTTGAAATATTTAGGTAAATTTTAAATACAGTACATGGCATGAAGGCATCTGTTATCTCGTAACAAAAACGGAATAAAATTTACTTATTGGAGATCTGCAAAGCTAGCAGAAATTTTGTTGCTAGAAAATATATCTAACGACATGTCCTAACTTTGCTAGTAAGATACTTGTTTGGTAATTCTAGTACAATAGTGTATTTCTAGAAACTTGCTTTTCGTACTCTAATTAAGTAGTTGATTCAGCTTTTATGAACATGATTTAGGTGCTGTTTGTTTCAAGAAAGCTGAATTGAAACCAGCTTTTACTCTGGGTCATATTGCAAAGTCATAAAACTTTCTTTTCTCTGATGTACATTCCTTGGGGAAGACAACATCTTAATATGCGTGTGAATTCTTACCTGTGAAACCTCTTTCTTCAGAAGCAGAAATGCTTTGGATGACACTCTTCAAAGATTCTCTCACTGGAATATTTTATTTATATTGTAAAGAGTTGGAAAAAAGAGCCAAAATTGATGGCAAATCTTTCCTTTTATTTTGGCATCTCTTCATCCTTCTCATTTTCTCCTTCTTTATAGACTTATAATATTTTTGTAAATAGCTCTCTTGCACATGTTTTATTCAGGACTGACTATTTGCAAATGGTGCAATACATATATTCTAATGAAATAAAATACAGTGAGCATTCTAATATTAGTTTGGATCAGTTTCCATTTGTTTAAATGTAAACATAATTTAAAAAGAGAAATCTTATGAGAGTCCACTTCCTGAAATGTTTAATCTTTTTGTTAAAACTGCTTACTGTATATAATGGGGATAGCTATAAATCTTTTACAACATAATCTTAAGTATGTTTATTTATGTGTCTTCTTTCCAAGTATCTAGTAATAGAATTGGTGCCAAAAGACATTTTTAAAGTAATTAGAATAGAGCAATTAGAATAGAATAACAGAGTTGGGACCTTAGAGGTCTTCTAGTCCAACCCCCTGCTTAGGCAGGAAACCCTACACCACTTCAGAGAAATGGTTATCTAATCTCTTCTTTAAAATTTCCAGTGTTGGAGCATTTACAACTTCTGGAGGCAAGTTGTTCCATTGATTAAATGTTCTAACTGTCAGGAAATTTCTCCTTAGTTCTAAGTTGCTTCTCTCCTTGATTAGTTTCCACCCATTGCTTCTTG
>JANHGD010006028.1:496566-507374 GCA_027560375.1 Imantodes cenchoa
GGTTTTGTGGCTCCTGGTATTTTTTATAACCAGTTGTCTGCCCTAATGACCAGCTGGATAGGTGTGGCTAGCAGGGGTCATGTGACTGGGTGGGAGTGAGTGACATCGAGTTGGCCACACTTACCCAGGTTTTGTGGCTCCCAGTGTTTTCTGTGGGAAACAGGTCCAAATGGCTCTTTGTGTGTTTAAGGTTGCAGAGCCCTGCAGTAGGGGATTGAACTAGAAGACTCCAAAGTCACTTTTAACCCTACCCTTCAATTTTAAAATGAACAAAATATCATTAAAGTAATATGTAAAATAGTTGAATATAAAATGGGATGATACATCGGTTTGCCCAGACATTTTATACTTTTGTACAGCAAATTTTGCCTTACTATGTCAAATGTTTGCCAGAAGAATTTTCATAAGCAGAAGTAATATTATGCTTGAGAAATATTTTTCTTCACCCTGTAGCTCATATGCATTAATTAAATGCATATTTTGCATTTCTTTGTTAAATTTAATATGGGTGCCCAGAATCTTTTTGAAATCCAAAAACAAATCAATTATCCCAGACCTCAGTATATAAACTTTAATTTAAAAAATAATAATTTTCCTGTTCAAAATTAATTTCAGAGATAGGAACAAGAACAGTACTGTCTCAAGAAATCTAAAGTTGATTACGAGAAATATAATACAACCTCAATGGCAATTGAAGTATTGTTAGTAACTAGCCTGTTTCCCCCAAAATAAGACATCCCCTGATAATAAGCCCAATCGGACTTTTAAGTGCATGGCAATAAGGGCAAGCGCTTATTTCAGGGTTCAAAAAATATAAGACAGGGACTTATTTTTAGGGAAACACGGTATACTAAATCATGTGCTCCATTTTAAATTACAAAAAGAAATATCTGTATTCTGTCTGATTTCTGTTAAAAGCTGTATTGCATTCAAAATGTAGTTCTGAAAATTGGAATGATACAGAGTGAACTGGGCACCTTAACTAGAATCTGACGATTTCCCATATTGAAAAAGTACCTGACATGATGCAAATTTCTTGTCAAATTTGACACAGGCAGTACATCTATGTCTTCAAAATCCAGGTTGGGTCATCTGCTGCCTTCTCTGTCATTGTCAAAGGTTGGTGGTGAGACATGCCTTTATTTGGGCAGGTCCAATGAAACAATATAGGAAACTAGCAGATCAGTCAACTGTCTTGTTATTTTTTACATGTTTGCTGCTAAATGACTTATTGAATAGATACAGAATGTTAAGAAGGTACTGCACTAGGAACCGGAAGACCTATGGTTTATAACTATCCTCAGCCATGCAACCTACTTCACAGTATTGCTATATGGGGGGAAATTGATGGTAGAACGTTGTGTGCATGGCCTTGGGCATTTTGAGGAAAAGAAATGTAAGAAAACAAATATAGACAAAATAATTTATTCTTTTTTGCTATGTTACTTAGTTATGATAAATTTGATAGTACCAAGCAAGCATTTCTGAAGCATTATTTTTCTGATTTTGCATGAAAGCCTTGCAGCATAGGACCAGTAAATGTTTGTGTTGTGGCTGCTGTGAAATTCCAGAATAAGAATGTATTTCTAAGTGTTTCTCATGCATTTTGGAGAATCTTCCACCTATATTTTCCTGCCTTACTTTGTGTTGACATTTCTATTCATTTTTGAGAGCATAACACTATTAACTTAAATATTCATTTCTCTACTTTTTCTATTGTAGAAACTCCTGCTGTATATCCAGATATTACCAAAGAAAAAGAAACTCCAACACCAATTGAAGATATTCCATTGGAAAGCTCTATTCCTCACACTGATTCTGGAATTGAAGAGGAACAAATACCCAGTATTTTAAATGGGACAGATTTAGAAACAAGCCCTGGTCCAGATAATATGAGTGAATTGCTATCTACTTTGTCATCTGAGGTAAAGAAATCTCAGGAAAGTTTAACAGAAAGTTCCAATGAAATTCTGAAGCCTGCATCTTCAATATCAAGTATTAGCCAAAGCAAAGGTATTAATGTTAAAGAAATCTTGAAAAGTCTGGTAGCAGCACCGGTTGAAATTCCAGAATGTGGGCCTGATCCGATTCCTTATCCTGATCCTGCACTGAAAAGAGAAACTCAGCCTATTCTTCCAATGCAGTTTCACTCTTTTGACAGGTATGTAACACATCCAGTCATCTGTCTGTCTGTCTGTCTGTCTGTTCCTGCCCACCTTATTCTTGATAGTTGAACCTTGCTATGTTCATACATAAAACTAACATTTAACCATGGTTTGGTGAGTAAACCAGAAACATTGCAAATATTCAGATGACATTATTTCTGCCAGCCAGTTAAGTTCTCATCCTGCTTTACTGACGTATCTTCCTAGGGAATGGTCCATCAACATACGTCTGGGTGAAAAAGTCGTTAGAAATGTTTGCAGCTAAAAATGGTTAATAGCAACTGGTAATGTGAACACAATTATTTTCATAGATGTTCACAATAGTCATAGGTCATAAAGTCAGCCCAAAGGACAGTTTATTTTATTTTATAGTTCACTTGGCTATATGTTTGTTAGTTTTAATTGAGTGTTTGTGTTTGCAAATGTTTATATCCTGTACATACAGAGTCTTTAATTTCTCTACAATTTTGGTGATGAAAAGAAATAAGTAAATAATAAACTACACAAAAAGTTTGACTGCATAAAAGGCAAAAGAAGGCAGATATGGGAACTGTAAAGGGAGTTAGGACACCATTAAGATTATAAACAGATACCAAATAATTGTACAGATGATATTAGAAAAACCTAAAGCCCAGTCAGAAAAACTTAAACTTCATGTTAAAGCTGAGGATATTAAGAACAGTAAAAAAGGCTTCATGAAACATGTTTGAAGTAGATGCGGAAAAAAATCAAAATGCCACATATTCAGGTGAGGAAAAGAAATGCTAGTGGGAACAAATACTCAAGCATGATTTTGATTTAGTATTTTTTGAGAAGAGTCTATCTTCTCAATCTTCAATTGGGAAGAGCAAGATAAAGAGGCAGGAATGAGGTTTGAAATTAATTGGTAAAGGTATGTATTTACTGTGGATGAATTTAAATCTCCACAGCATACCTCCAAAGAATCTGTAAGCACCTTGAAAACAATGTGATTACGAAAAATTAGAATGGATTTCTGAACAGTACATTATGCCTTTATATCATACTGTATTGTTTAAAAGGTTTTAATTTCCTTAGTAAATTGTATTAATATTATTGGCAAACATTTGATAATATTTTGATTATCACTCATAACTAAATGTAGGATTGGTGACAATTCTGTTGGTTTCACAGTTGACTTGATCAGCACATTCAAAAATGCTCTTCAATGAGTCCTCATACAAACATGAAGTTTTAAGGTGGTTGTCACAGATTCTGATCAAGAAGACATATTCTAATTGAATGTTTCCTAACAGTAAGGAAATAACAGAAACAGTTTGACAGGAACTAATTAGAGAACTGATAGGCTTGCCTTTGCCCAATATGTTGAATTAGTACCTGGGGTTATCAATTAGGGATGCTTTAACTTGGATGAATCAAGGAGTTCAGGTAGTTTAAAATGGGTCCTCCATTTTTGTTATTCTAATTTGTGTTTCACTATTGTTATAGTTATAGAGAAGGAGAGAGAGCTTTTTGTGGGTTATATGCTTTTGTTTGTGGGGTATGTGCTTGTAAATGCCTTTTTGTTCATATTATGAGTGGTTTTGTTTTGTTTTGTTTTGCATTACAGGTGCATAGGTTTATAAGAATACAGTAGATGGGAAAATATTTCTGGGATAAAAGCTTTGGCGAAAAGTTCAGCTAATTATGCAGTCTTTCCAATTTTTTGTCCAATTCTAACATACGTTTGGAATTATATTTGTTTCTAAACTCATGATGTAATACTTCAAAGGTTAGGAAAGGTTGTAATCAGTAGGTATAGGCTATTTAAATATAACAAGACAGATGAAACTTTAAAAAATCTGTTAAGTATTATTGCTCTTAGAAAATGTTTGTTTTACTATATTTGCAAATCCCTTATTTTCAGTTTTCAGTTTTAGTTCTAATCCTATGTGTATAACATAATCAATTTAAAACTACAGTATTATTATTATGAGAATAAGCCATTCTGAGCCTTTTTTGTATGGCTTTGCAAACAAGAAGACATCAAAACTTCAACAAATCAAGATCAAACTTTGATGATAGATACTGTACAATAAACTGTACAATAAGCATAATATGTAAGATTTTATGTAACAGGAAACTAGCTTATATGTGGCAGAAGACAGATTCTTTCAATCCCTTCTGAAACACAAAGGAGAAAACAGATGTAGTGTATGGGTTGCAAAAACTGGATAGTCACTTGATGATAGCAAAGAAATATAAAATCCTAATTCTTTACTTTTAGGTGCAGATACAGTAGTTGTAAGTAGCAGAAGTCAAAGACTTGCTGCAATGCTTTCTTAGAATGCGACATAAGAGTTTTAAATCTGAATAGATCCAAGATTGTAATATATATTATTTTCATAATATTCTAAATTAGTTGAATAGAATAAAAATTGTATTTTGCATAGCTATGAGTTTAATCTGTGAACTGATTGTCAGGGTATGCTTATGCAATTCTTTGTACTATTGCCATATTTATTCAAAATATTTCTATTACATTCTAAAAGATAAATATTTGTAGGAATGTTCTGCTTCTTATAAATACCTATTTATTCTAGTGGATGTTATTTTTCATAACAATTTTTATAAGGTTTTCTAAAGTAGCTAAAGATTATTAAAGATTTCCTGCAGAATCTTAAAATCCATTTAAAAAACATTTAAATGCCCAGGTTCACATAGCAAGTAAATACTTATGTATTTATTCATTACAAATAAAACAAAGAATGAGTGATATAATTCTACAAAAACTCTTTTCTAAAACATATTAAAATTCTTTTAAAAACACATAGAATTGCAAGTGAAATGTAAAAAATACTATATATCTATATATCTATATCTATATCTATCTATATATCTATCTATCTATATATATATATATTCATATATATATATATATTCATGAAATAGATCTTCTTTGTTAATGTATTCAGCAGTTCAAGTACTATCGAATGTAAATGATGAGGTGATATTGATGAAAGGAGGGATTGAGGTCTCGGGGGGCGCTGATGACGGATTGAACAGAAGCGCCCTTGCACTGCACGTAACTCAAGTCTGTCGTCTTCACAACTCAAAGCCATAATGGAAGGTGGCAGTCTGAAATGAGTTGCCACGGCAAAGAGTATTATTTTTGAAATGCTTTCACACAAATCACTAGGCCCTGCATACAACTTAGTTTCATGCTTTAATGTCATCAGGAGGCACAAATTGGTGTGTCTAATTGTTTGCCACCTGCCAGCAAAATGAGCTGCCAGCTAGCCAGACGGGTTTGATTGTCCGTCAGCTTTTCAATAGATTGAGAGTGACAACATCAAAAATTTCACTTCAAACTCTGAAGCTTTGAGCAGCTTTTCAGAGACCTCTTCCCCACAAGTACTTCTGGACAACTGCATTTTTCAATCAGTTTCAATATATCCCTGCCTTCTGTCTCATCTGTCCTAAGGTGTAGCTGTAATTACATCAAAAACTATATAAACTAAATTTCTTTGGCTCTAGATTGTTGATTCAAAGTTATGATTCCAATATCACATGGAAAAAAATGTAGTGATATTTGCAACAGCACAAGCAACTGATTATTTGCAAGTGGCTATGACAAGTTTAGAGTGAAAAAGACACATTTTTATTTATATTTTTATATGGGTTAGATATTTTGCTGTATATGGAAATACATGCAGAGACATTCATAGATTAAATATTTTATTTTCATTTATTTAAAGCAATTCATATTTACAAATTTATATTTAGTACATTATTACGTTGACTATAAAACTTTGTAAGATTTAAAATCTCTCATAGCAAGAATTCTAGTAAATTGCTTAATATCACCTATCCTAAAAAAAGTAGAACTGCAAGGCCTGCAGATATAAAAGCAAGCGAAATTACCAAAATAAAAGCATAAACACCAAATTTTGTTTTTAAACTTATCCTTTCTCCCTGCCCCTAACCACCTTTTAAAACTCTCCTGAATTTAGTAAAATAGATTGGTCATAATTTACTCTGTCCAAAGAAACAATCAGGGGGAAAAAATGGTCTGTAGTTTCTTTTAGGTAACTGTTGCCTAAAATCTCAAACTCCAGGGTATTTTTAGCAGAACAGAAGATGCAGAAGCTGTGCATAATGAAAATACTAGCTTTTAGAGGAAATAAATGTTAGGACAGGTTTTTTATTTGGTATTTGTTGATTAAAATGTGAAATGTGAAATGTTGATTGAAATAATATAACTATTTCTTTGTGCTCCATTGGGTGATGTCCATGTATAATAGGCACCATTTTGTTTTGTCATTGAATAGGCAAAAACTGCTTTCCCCCCCATTTCTTAGATCATATAGTACAACTAGGGTTTTTTATTGTTTCCAACTTTAGCTTTCTAATTTCCAGTCAAAAGCAACATATCTTGCTTGCTTTTCTCTTGATTTCAGACTGAACTTGACCATAAAACCCATCAATCTCCTACTCTTCTGCATGAGTGGTTAGAGCACAAAATTGGATAAACATGATATTAAACGGTTGTCCATTAAATTTAATTGATATTATTCAGTCACTGACTACATCATACCCAAGTAGCAACTTTGCTATAAGCTTTCAAGCAATACTGTTCATTCTATTTTTTCATTTCAATTTGATTGTGCCGAGGATGTCAGTGTGTCACTGCATTTTTTCTCTACATGGATGTTTCCCATGTTCATGCTTTTTATATTCCATGTTCCCTCTATAATTGTGTTTTTACAGTGTTTGATTTTCTTTTCTTTCATAGCAGCTTTAGCAACTAGATATCTGGAAGGCTAATATGCTGGCTGCATCAATAAACCCCATTAGAACCTTAGCTATTTTTTAGAACCATCTTTAGTGCCATCTGATTAAGGGACTTATCATCAGGCACTATAGGGTCAATACTTCATCTTGCCTATCAGTTTAGTTTTTGTGGAATAAAATACAGAAGTGGTTTTCCTTTGTCTTGTACTATATATCCTTTCTGTTATCCCTAAAGTGATCATCTGCCTCCAGTATTTTCCTGGAGGATGACTTTCATATCTTGGAAAATATTGCTGGGAGTATATACTCCCGGCATATTTTCCTGGTGTCCTTGCTCATCCTTCCTGGGAAGACTCCTCATTCCACCCGATAATACATACATAGCAGGATTTGAGGGGGGTTCTGTGTTTTTATGTTTCTTTTATGTTTTTCTGTCATTTCTGGAATTCTCTCATGAAATGCATGTCTCAAACCCTGTCTTTCAATCCTTTAGTCCATAAAATCTTTAGCTTAACAATTTAGTCCAGTACCTTGCTTAGGTTGTCTACTGAATTTTATCTTTGTTAGATCATACTCTATTAAATTATATTGTAATTACTTCTCATTATAAACTTTTCTGTATCTATTTATTACACATAATACATAAGGTTCATATTAAAGATGTTACAGTAATATAATATTATGGTACTGCTGAAATAAATAATTACTGATTTAATGTAAGTGTATTATTGTAATATTTGGAGATATGAGTAACAACCCCATAAGCAGAAATAATAACATAAAAAGGCTACCAGATCTGAGATAAAAAATCAGGACTATCTCTAAATAACAACATTAAGAGCTTTTTCCTGGCTTTTAGTGGTCATCTGGATTTTTTGCAGTTCTGGTAGCCCTAAATCAAATTACTGTTGAGATCATTTCAGAGTTAAAGTTACATTGTCATATTACCTGAAAAAAATCAGAAACATTTTATGATTTTTAATGGATATGAGTTGAACGATGAAATATGAATAATTTCAGAAATGACTAAAAATACTGTTTATTTACTATATTTATACTGTTTATAGTATATTATCTTTCTCTGTATAAATGTCATCTGAAGATACATTTTTAATATTCATATTTTAAATGCTTTCAATATTCCTTAAAATCATTCATTATATTATATTATATTATATTTAATATAATTAATATAATTTAATATTATAATATAAGTAATATAATATTATAATAATGTAATAATAATAAATTGATTTCTTCTTCCAGTATATTCATAGGAAAGGAGAAAAGCATTTTTTTCTGATTTTGCACTGATTTTCTTCCCTCTGTAGAAGTGTTGTAGTTCCAGTGAAAAAACCTCCTCCTGGAAGTCTAGCAGTCACCACTGTTGGAACTACCACAGCTGGAGGTGGACTACCACCAAGCAGTACGCCAAATATATTTGCTGCCACAGGAGCTACCCCAAAAAGTATGATAAATACAACAGGTATTATCTTTAGATATTTTTTGTGAATTTTGTCTTTCTCTTTCAGGTGTTTTTTTTTCTTTTGGTATCTTTCTTATATTTGAAATCCTTTTGTAAAAAATATCTTTAAGCATTCTCACTTCCCAATGTGTAAATTGAAAAGATCCCCAGAACATTTATCTTCTAAGTCAAGCAATTCAGTTAATGGTTGGAAAAAGGGGAAATGGTTGAAGGATATCAACATTATAAGCTCAATCTGCTATGTGGAAATGCCTCTAATGTTCATCAGCAGTCCTTGGTTTTTTTAAAAGAATTAGTTCATGGAAATAGAATCCACCTGACTAGACATTAATTTAAAATATCTTGGAAGAGATATTTAAAATCTTTTATGAAAAAATCCCTAGTGGAAATGATTACTGAATGACCATATTCTTTAAAAAAAACCTGTCCAACATGGTCAAATGCTTAATAATAGGATAACTCATTAAGGAAAAAGCTCATAGATTTCATTATAGCTGTAGTTTATTGCTTTCTGTATGCTGGTTGCATTGGTGTAAATTGTATTATTTGTACACAACATATTTTTGTTTTCATCTCTTCTACTATATATGCCACAAACATATGTCAACATCTGCTTATAGTAATTTGGAACATGTTTCTCAGAACATGCCGTTTATAATATTTCTTTGGGATTTTTAATGAAATATACTCAGAATAGTGACTAATTTACTGAAGGGTATAAATGTCATTTTATTGGTTTATGGAGCTCAGATACTTCCACATGTTCATTTTTATTTTCATTAGCACTAGATCAGGGGTGGGTTCTAACTTACCTCGCTGCCGGTTTGCTTCCTCCCACGCCCTGTGGCCGTGCCTCGTGGCCACGTGCATGCACAGTGCCAAAAAATCAAAATTAAAAAATAAAAAAGCTGAAAACAAGATGGCGACTGCATGCACAGTGCCGGAAAGTCGGCTTCTGCGCATGCTGAGAAGGAAAAAAAAGTTTAAAAAAGAAAAAAAGAAAAGCTAAAAACAAAATGGCGACCGCATGCACAGTGCTGGAAAGTTGGCTTCTGCACATGCTCAAAAGAAAAAATAAATAAAAATAAATTTTAAAAATTCACAAAAAAGATGGCGGTGTCCACGGATCGGCACCGACCGAACCGGTTCCGTGACATCATCGTGACGTCACCAGAGGGTCGCTACCAGTTCAGGTGAACCGGTCCAAACCAGTCTGAACCCACCTCTGCACTAGATGATACTGGAAATTCTTATTGCTGTGGTAATTTTTAAGAAGATAATGTCTTAGCTTTGAGTTTTATAATTACTGTTTGTTTAAATCACCATAATGGGTTTGGCATTTTGTTCAAAAGGGATATATGTGTTTGTATCTTTATGAAATATATTTGTGAAGTATAGTTATAACACTTTTTAAACAGTTGGATTGTAAATTAGACATGGGCAAGATATTCTAGATGATTTTCTCCTATAATTTAAATAATTTGGTCTCAGGTTTTTTTTCATACATAATCATGAGAGTACTTGAAAATAAATATTTGTACTATAGCATATTGGAGTATAGTTAAGAAAAAAGAATGAATGATTTTAACTGAATTTTGGGGTATCCTCTATTGAATAAATTATTTTAATTTATTTAACTCAGTTTTTAATTATCAGCTGCCAGATCTTTGTAACCGAGAAATGTTGTGTAAAAGTGATAGCACTCCAGAGTTATAATGCATAGAAAATAGATGCATTATGATTTACTGTGAAGTTGATGCATTGCTTTTCAGACTGAATATACTCTATTTTGGTGGATAGGTGCAGTGGACTCAGGATCTTCATCATCGTCGTCATCGTCTAGTTTTGTGAATGGTGCTACTAGTAAGAATCTCCCTGCTGTTCAAACCGTTGCACCAATGCCAGAGGATTCAGCTGAAAACATGAGGTATACTCTATTGATTAGTCTGGAGGTGGATAAAAAAAATGAAAGGCATAGAACTTGCTAGCAACAAATATCTTTGTAAAGGCTTCTTGGTTTTTGAAATAAAATGTACTGTCTTGGTAACTTACTGAGGTACAAACATGGACTATAACCATCTTACATGTAACCATAATTAATATATTAATAATCATATTTTTGCTTCGGTATTTTCGCATATAGCAAACATTCTGATGTAAATATATAAATGTAAATATAAGAATAAACTGCTGGTCTTTCGAAAGACCCTGAAAACATGGTTTTGCAACTCACTATGACAACCAGGGAATGTAGCATGGTTGACAGATTGGTTGTATTGAATGCTATTGTTAAATCTGATTACCTCAGCTATATTTTATGGTGGTTTTTTATGTTTTTGTGTTATCTTTTAATAATTGTTCTATTCTTTTTCGTTCTTTTTAAAATGTTTGCTTTAATTGTTTGT
>JANHGD010006028.1:525839-538260 GCA_027560375.1 Imantodes cenchoa
AAAATAAGGAAAATGTTCAATTTCTTAAATTCTAGAACTCTTTGAAGTCTACCATAGAACTGTACAGTGCTTCAGATTTGACCTCCAGATAGTGCTTAAAGTAATTCTGCAAAAATGCAAGTGAAACAACTTACCTCAGTACATTAAAACAGTTGTGTCTTTTTCCCAAGTTCACCTCATTACCTTCCACAGCTGCCCCACAATCATGAGAAAACTTTATTTAAAGTGTTGTGCTTTGTTAAGAGGAAATCCCCTCAGTGTTTCAAGTGATATTAATGAATTCTCTTATTAAGAGGAAGATTTCTAATAAGGACATAAAATGCTTAGCTATTTTCTGTAAGTTGAAAATAAAAATTAAGAATTGACCATCACCCGAAGAAGGAATTCTTAATTGATTAAAAATATAACAAGAAAAATAATATTTTAAGTTAATGCATATATCTTGCAACAATATTTAAAAAAATTATATCTTTTTCAACACATAAAATATTAGTGATAGAAGCAGTATACATCTAGTAGAACTTTCACATTCACACATACAACTCATTACCTTTTTCTAGTGATTTTATTGATCTTCATGAAATACGAAGCCATATCATACAATCATTTTATGGCTTCATTTCTAGTTAGGAGATAGACAGCCAAGATGGCTCTCTTCCAACATCCTGTCCTTCTCCGAGAGGCCAAGGGTAATTGGAACATACTTTGGACATAATCTAATCCATTTTTTTTTCTCAGCTGGTGGTACACAGAATCAGTCTACCTGGGAAATAGGTTACCGTACTTGTTTAGAATGATAGTAGTTGGTAGAAAAAAAGCTGCATTATTTTATTCTGTGGACAGGAAAGGAGGTTCTTAAAATGTTTTGGTTTTGACGATGAAAAGGTAAATATATAGTGGAACAGAAAAGCAGTTAAGGATGAATTGCATGAGACATACATGTAAATTGGAATACAGCTAGCTGTATGAATAATGTTCAATCTGCAATATAGACAGATTCTTCTTTTTGCAAGAAAGAGGTAAGACATCCCTTTGGGTTTGCAGATATTACAGAGATGCTGTCCCATGCTCCCACACTGATTATTTTGAACAGCCTATCATAACTAAGTTCCCAGTCCCAATTGTGATTGCTAAATGACATGTATATCTATAGAAATATTTTACAAGACCAGTATAATCCAGTTGTAAAGCAGTAGTAGTAACTAATATTAGCTATTAAAATAAGAGCAAAATAAAGCTAGAGGCTTTAAAAAATCTGATATTTTTCTAACATTAGATTAACTTTTCATTGAGGTTTTAACTTTATTTTTATATTTTTAATCTTCTGAACATTCAGTGGGTTTTTCTGTGGATTGAAGTCTTATCCTGTTGACTGAAGCCTGTTTAATCACTACATTCAGTAAAAGAATGTATTTTTGCAAGCTCCCTAATTTTTGTATCTTCTCCAGTGGTGGGTTGCTATCAGTTCACTCAATCAGGGGGAAACTGGTAGTGGCGGTGATGGGAGGCTCTGCTCATCCACCCGGATGTCATCAAAAACGTTCTGCGCATGCGCAGAAGTGTTGTGCGTGTGCAAAGCACGCACAAACACCCGTGCACTCCCTTTCCCGAACCGGTAGCAAAAGTAAGTGAAACCCACCACCGATCTTCTCCCCAGAGCTGAAATTCCCTCCAAGCATTTGGGGACATTTGGAAGAATAAGTTTTGTGGGGAGAAAGGAAGATAAGTAAAATATCACCTCCTGTGCAAGAAAAAAGACTTTTGTTGGTAGAGAACACAATGCCTACAGTTCACAGTGTTATTCCCCACCCCACCCCAAATACTGGCAATACAATGTTTGAGATTTTGATTTTTTGTTCAGAATTAATTGCACTTTGCAATCTGTGCTAGCAGTCTGTTTTGAAGATAAATGTATCTTCAAAAAGATAGATGATTGAGAAGGCTTTTGAAGACGTTTATTTACATAAACCAGGGTAATAGTAGACATTGAAAAGGAAAGGGAAATGCAAAGTTTGTTTTCTTTTCATTTGCTACAGCAAATTAGATGCTTTTATGCTCTTTATTTGGAAATTCCATGTTAACGACTACAGATTAGCAAGGATGTCATTTTTTTTCTTATCTGAGCTCCTGAGTAAACTTAACATTGCCAGCGGCTCATGTCCAAGGTATGGTCTAAATTTACATGAAATATCACATTACAAACGTCTGAAGGTACATGTCATGGATAATTCACTTCATATGGGCAGGTTTTTAGACTCTGAAGGATATGCAATCAAGACTGTCCCCAGAGGAATTATGTCTTTGTGAAAAATTTGCTTTAAGCTTTACAGGAACTCCTATAGGGATACTGCATTATTTGACACTGAGAAACCACTTTTCTTTTTATATTTTGATTAGTATTGTCCTTTTACAATAGTTTTCTTTCATGCATACTAACATTCTGCATTTCCCAAATACGAGCCTGAGGTCATACTTAGATTGATTTGGTCTGCAATGTCCTTAGAAAATTTATAATAAATAACAACATATTCAATACACTTGAATTGGGTTAATTTTCAGGGGTGGGTAAGATTAAGATGGTCATTTTGACAAGATCTGCCCTTTATTAACTAGTCTTTGTTTGCTGTAGTCTAGTTTTATATGTCACAGCTGTGATACTGTTTTGTAGTAGATTTCTCAAATAAACCATGACATTTTCCCCAAAGTTTGGTTTTCCTTTTTAAAAGCATACTTGATATTTATTAATATTTCTTTTCTTGTTTGCTTCAAGAACTACAATAGATTCTAAGTATTTTCAGATTGTTGTAAATTTTTCCTGTTCAGAGTAGTAATATATTTAAATATAATTATGCTATTTCAAATGGGTCTTCATCTTTCTATTATAAATAACAACATTAAAAAAAACATTTTTCTTTATTAGACCCATTGGTGGCAGAAATAAAGGAGGTATCAGCCTTAAATATAATAATTATTTAATATAGCAAATGCTCAAGTATAGAGTGAAACTGCTCCTTGATTCTGTTTGGAGATAGATGCTAAAATACATTTACAACATTTTATGCCTCTATTTCTGATTAACAAAAAGGCATTTTCTTGCTATGGTAGCATAACTAGTTTATATTCAGCAAAGCGACACTAACTAAAGGGGAAAAATTGCAGTTCAATGTTAGAATAAGTTTACTTTCATATCTATTTATTTATTTATTAATAATATTTAATTAATATTTATTAATAATATTTGTAGACTGCCCTATCCCGAAGGACTCAGGAATATAAGATAAGATAAGGAATCTTATATACTATAAGATCACCCTTGAAATGTTACTTGGACATTTAAGAAGTGTTTGATTTCTAATTAAAATAATTAATAGATAAGAATTACTATGAGATTCACATGAAGAGAATGTAAAAGAATTATACTATACTATTTTTTTTGAACTCTTATTCTAAAGCTGAGGATAATACTTAAAAGAAATACCCATATTTGTTTGGATAGTATTGTTAATGTAATGATATATTGACTCAATAATACATTGAGTTAATTTAAGACAGGTGCTGGTTTAATATGCTTTTTAAAAAGTTATTCAAGCTTATCTTAATCTTAAATTAAAAATGCATAATTCTTACCCCCCAAAACTAATAACAGATCTATAAATTCCTTGCATGTAGTCATAAAGGCATATAACTAACAGAAGTTATTTTCTCATGGCATCAATATTCAAGAAAGCTTCAGAGTTAAAGCTTAATTGGGTTCTTGTTTATAGTGTTGCTCCTTAATATTCCAATATGATGGAAGTGATGAAAGAAGAGAATGCTTTATGATAGCTTTGTTATGCCTGCTGCATTTTTTTCTCTGACCTAATCATTATGCTTCATGCATCCGGATTAGATTACTGTGAGGCATGATATATAAAAGTTTTAGAAACATCAGTTAATTCTGAAATTGGCAGCAACCTCTTGATTGATCCAACCTTCAGACACCATTTGTATTATCTTAAGCAATGCAACTATTAGTTGACATTTGAATCAAATACAGAGATTTTAATGAATTGCATGCTGAATAGTTCAACTCCCCTCCCACCCTTTTTTCATCATGGTATCTCAAGAATTGTTCTGAGAGGAAACCAGTAATTAGGGTGGGCATCTCAAGAGCCATATGCAATACTTACAGATCCAAGAAGCTCTGCTAGGCTTGCAAAATTGCATCATCCCTATCCAGAGAAGAAGTTTACCACATCCAGACCTCAAGAAAATCTAAAGCATCTTACATTAAAAAGAGAAATATAATATTTAAAATTAATGTAATAATCTAAATAATAAAAACTTTCAATGACTACATGACAGATATAAAAATTAAAACACAGAAGGAATTTAAAATACTTATGTGACATTATATAGCATTTGAGGCCCAGAAAGTAGTGGCCTGAGTCATTGGCCAGGAACATTATGCACGATCCATCAAGATTATGGCATATCAATAAGTGTTTAAGACAACGGACAGAGAAATAGGAAAAGCTTCCTGGAGAAGCAAAATATTTTCGAAGGACACCCCCCCCCCCCAAGAAAGTGCTTGGAAAAAGTACCTTTGAGACAATCTGACTATAGAAAAATCAAGTATGAATTGTTGACAATATATCTTGTAAGCTTCTCCCCCCCCCCGCCCCCCGACTGCCAGTCTTATCATTTTCTTGATTCCTCTGAACTCTTGGCTAGCTGGTTCCATATAAGTGGGATTTGTAACTCTTGTGGCTAAAAAGAAAAAGAAAGAAAAAAGTCTCTGACATTTCATTGTGACTTTCCTTTGGACTTCCCTATTTACTTGCTCTTTGGACAGTGAACTTGCTTTTGGTTCTAACCTTGGACTATATTTATGACCATGAAATTAGTTTGACATATTTAGTATGCTAATAACCCAGATAAGAAGCTGCTGTTCATGAGGCCAGGACACACATAAACCTACCTGTCAGGAGGAATTGCAGTGATGGAACTGGCTCCTGATCTATTAGTATCTTGTTCCTTACTCTTTTTTAAGTAACAATGTGGGGAAAATAAAATAGGTGGAAATGACATATTTGAAATACTTTGGGAATGTCATTGGAGGTTAGTAGATTAGTTAAAAGCATGTAATCAAACACTACCTCTTCCTGAATCACATATATTCTGGTATATTCTCCAGCCCACTGTACAGTAATCATTCTATCCCTACAAACAGAAATAGTCTTGGAGTTGGTATTGATACAGTCTGAGATAACTGGAACTAGGGTTATTCATTTTTTGTTTTTGTTTTTAAATTTAACACAAAGAAATATGCCCTATTTTGTATGTTCTGCCTTAGGAATGTGAGATAATCACATTGCTCTATTTTTTCATAATATCCCCAAAATCTATTGAAATACATTTTGAGGAATTTAAAATATGGTTAGAAAAACCCATGCTATGGCTAGTTTTCTAGATTAAATCTTCGGAAGATTGGAAATACCAATTGACTAAGAATAGTTTTTAACCTCTGCATTGAAAAAGAGCTAGGTGAAGAACAATTGTTGTCATAGCCTTGCTAGAAATCTATTTAAGAGGATTTAGGATGTCATGTCAATATCTATAATTTTATGAGCTGGTTTATAAATAAAGCAAAGTTGGCTTATGTGTTCCATTTTCATGCGTTTCTCTCAGGGGTTACAATAAGAAAATCAGAACATTCCAGTTCCCTTTTTAAATTAATCACAATTTAGAGATCATCTGAATCCTTAGCTTAAATTTAGGTTAAATTTAAGAATGTTAGTTGGCTTGTTTGTACCAACTATATGGCAGCTCTTTGTTGGAATCAAATGACATGACTAGCTTGCAAATTTCTACTGACTTCACTAAAGAATGATTCAGCACTAAACTATAATTCAAATAATCTTATGTTATAGTTCTCTTATAAACTGTTATAAGAAAGGAAAGCAATTAAGGAGAAAACTATGTTTCTTAAAGAGAATAGATATCCAGATATGTCTCCTCTGCTTTACAAGCCAGCAAAAAGCCAGCAAAATATCCATTGAATCAAGAGAGAAGGGAGACAAAGCTTAGAGTTTCAATATTGGATCGTGGTTGTACATATTAGCCCTGTCTTTCTCAGCATTAAAGTCTATACCTATGATGGCGAACCTATGGCACATGTGCCACAAGTGGCATGCAGAGCCCTGTCTGCGGGCACACCAGTCATTGTCCCAGCAGAGCTCCACCACGCATGTGCATGCCTCCCACTGGCCAGCTGGTCTTTGGGTCTCTGCCACTCGTGTGTGGGGCAGGATGCATGTGTGGGATGCATGTGCATGCACAGGGGGTGGGGTGCATGCACCAGGAGAGCACTCGCATTGCATTTTGGGGGCTCACGTGGCACATCCGTGCCCTGTTTTGGGCCTGGAAAAACTTCTACACCAACCTGGAAGCAGAAAAATGTGTGTGTGTGTGGGGTCACATGTGCATGCATGGGGGCTGAGGGAGTGTGGGGTTCATGCATGTATGCATGAGTGCCATGCATGTGTGGGGGTGGGGCACATGCAGGGGTTCATGCATGCATGCATGGGGGCAGGGCATGCAGGGGATGTCACGTGCACATTGTATTATGGGTGCATTGCTTTCGGCACACGATGACTAAAAGGTTGGCTATCACTGGTCTATACTCTCGATAAGTCATATTTGACAGTCTTCTACCGAGGAAGACATCAAATTTTTAAAGGACCACTATCTACTGTCAAGCCTGGTTATGGAAACTGAGTAGAATGTAATTTTATCATTTTTAGAATTTCATCCAAAACTGAACTATAAAAACATACAGTAAAATGTATTTATTTTCTAAAATATTATAAAATGTATGGTTTAAAATTTATTATTTGAAAATTCATCAGCAAACTTTTTTTTAATGATGATCAAAAGAAAACTTCACAAGTGGCCTATTATTTTGGATTTAGATATCTGATGTCCTTGAACAATGCATAATACTGCATTACATTTCAATAAACTATAGTGGCTATTAAAATGATGTAAATCAAAGTTCTGAATATTTTAAATTAATAAAAATTACATTTTCAGAAAAAATGCCACTTTCTAAAATGTAGGGTATTTTTCCTCCTCTCCTTTAGGAATGGCAAAATTCTATTCAGAAGAATGCTGGACTTGCTTTTATTGAACTCATCAATGAAGGAAGGTAATTAATTTAAAATCTTTGGACCAGTAGTCAATTTGTATTTAATTCCATTAGACAATAATATCTTCACCATCTGCTACAAAAATACCAGAGAATGAAATATTTTAATTAAACAGTTTCACAATAGAGATGTTTGGCATAAAATGCTCAATTTGTTTATACATGAAATGTTGAAACAATGAACTCTATGTTTATTTTTTTAGAATACCTATGCAATAGTTATAAGATTTATGTGAGAACTGAAATCATCTTACAAGGACAGCACAGGTTTTTTTTCCCCAGACAGATTCTGAGTAACCCAATCTATAATCCATCTGTCACTCCCATCTGCTTTGGAGCATCCTGTTCATAGTGTTTTTATGCAGTAAGGAGGAAGTGCTATTTTTATCATAATTCCCAATGCTATTTTCAGGTACTTTAACATCAGGTAGAAATTTTATGTGTGTTATGGTATTATGGAAAGAGTTAACATTCTGGATGCAATCTAGTTCTGTTAGTTTTGTTCATAATACTGTAACATTATACTCTCAACATAGTAAGTTTAGTGTTCTGTTGTTATTATTAAGGAAAAAAATAAAAATATCTTTTTAAAGCTTAAGAACTATTTAAATATTAGTAATTAGCAACAGTATTTTTGTTTATTTGTTGCACTAATATATTATATTAGTATAATATATTTACTATTATATTTCACTTCTGTATAGTAGAAGTGAAAAAATGGTAGCAGCTGTTTTGAGAATTTCTAAACATCTCTGCTTTCTAATTTGTTCTGTAACTTAAAATACTATTTGCAATTGCAAAATGTTAAGATTCAATTTTATGAAACAACATGCTGTAAAAAATATGTTAATTTATAACAGTAGTCTTTCTGATAGGTATATTTTGTAATATCCTTGCAGGATTCACTCAGAAAGAGATATACATTTATTTTATTTTAACTATGAGGAAATATGAATAATCTTTTTTGTGCAAATGTTTTAATTTGATTTTTGAATGAAGAAGTAATATAATTTTCCCGTGCTAATATCTGTATGAATTAAGTAATAATATTTGTGGTAGAAATCAATAGCCACAGCTGAGGTTAACATCATTAAGAATATTTGGATATAGAATGTATATTAATTAAAAAAGAAATGTGTTTTTCTTGTTCCTAAAATATAATGGTTTCTAACGTTTGTTATATAGACATTTTTTCTGATTATAGGAGAATTTATGTTAGAAGACTTGATTACAGTTTTATAGGCACTGAACAAATCTGTTTTGTGTTCCTTCTTTAAAATGCCAGTAGTGTTATTCCTCTGATCAAACAATAATTACAGCAATAATCGCTGATTTTTCTACATACATTCCTCTATATTTATATTTCAATATATCCTCTATATCAATAATTACTGTATATATCATTTATATCTATATATCTCTATAGATATCTAGATATAGATACGTATCTCATTTATGTACATTGTTAAAATGTATGCTTCTTTCTATCCTAAATTTTATTTTATGCTTATAAATATTATTCTTCGTAATAGGTAAAGTGTGAGTGCTATTCATTAATCATAGCTAGAGAATGCAATTGTGCTGTTGTCAACAATTAACAGGACATAAACAGTTGATGAATGTGTACTTGAATTAAAGTGCTCCCTTGAACAGCCTGAAATTATAAAGCAGATCATTTATAGGAATCTAACAAAGGAGCTTTATAATTAAAACAAAACAAGCTTAATGGATTGTAAAATTGCTTATAATTACTATACATTTATGATTGAATTTTAAATTGTGGATCGAAGAAAGTGCAAAAGAATTTGAGAACTAGAGAACTTAATTTTTTCTTTTTAAAATACTGAAAGAAGTTCCATATTCATGATGATTTTTGGAAAAAATAAAAATAAAATTAGTTTTATTAAACACAATTAAAATTAAATTAATTAACACTCTCAGCATTGTGTTTAATAAAATTAATTAAAGATGAGCAGCCATACAAATCTTTTTAAATAAATAACTAAATATAAATAAATACAATACAATTAAAAGTAATTACAAAGAATGCCAATAATAAATAGGTTAAAACTTACAATTAAATATAAAATCACTTCCATGGCTAGCCTAAAAATACAATTGTTTTACTTGTCTCCAGAGCTCAGAAGCATGTATAATGCGATTTCTTTAATGTAAGTCTCAATATTGTTTTAAAATTGCTTTCCATCTTCACTTTCAAAATGGGATATTCTAGTCCTAAGTCTTAGGAAAGAGGCAATGGCAAACCAGTTCTGAAAAAGACTTGCCATGAAAACTGCAGGAATTTGTCTTAACAGCCACCAGGAGTCAACATTGACCCAAAGGAACAGACACAGATACAGTATATAATGGGACATTGCACTTTGACCAAAGTACATATCCAAATCTTCCTGTCTAAGAATGTGAGCAAGGTGTTTAGTTTCACAGCTTAAGGCTTTTATGAATGGATAAATAATGCTAATCAACGTGGTTGATTAAAATGTAAAGATCTATTTATAATGCAGTCCTACAAGAATGGAAGTCTCTCAAAATTCAGCCATCTTTACTCAGAACTGTGAGATGTCACCAGATTTAGGCTTTGGGGAGAAGAAGAGCCTAAATGAAAGCTAGGGCTAGATTTCAGGTTTTTGGATTTTTGGGATATTTCTGTCCCTGATGAGAATAGGAGGAGCAGCTGGGGAGTGAGTGAAAGACCAAGTACGTAAGGTGTATTTTGTTGAGGAAAAGAAATTCAGGAAAGCTCTGAAGACCTGCCTCTTCCATTTTGCAAAGGAGAGACTGCTCTTTGACTGAAAGAAGGATCGCTGATGTGTAGTATCTGTATTCTTGGCATTTATCTTTTTTTAATCCTTCAATGTTAAAGTGGCCTTTTTCTGGCTTTGTAGTGTTTTATTTGAAACTGAGAAAACAGGCATTTTCTTTCACTGTAAAGGATTGGAATTGTTCTGTGTTTTCTCATCAGCAAATAGTAGTACCTTTCTCTAAGATCTGAGATCAAGCAAAACATTTGTTTTTGAAACAGTAGCTAAAAATGAAGCAGCAGTAGTCACCTGGCACCTGTAGAAGACAAATTAGAAAAATATTCATACCAATTTCATCTCTGCTTGCTCTATCTGAGCTATAATGTCCATGGAAAGAATTGCAAATATGTATAATCAAAAATTATGCTGCATTTTAAAGTGGAATTTCTGTCACCATTATTTGGGACTTAGTTTCCCTGTTCTGGTTCCTAAGTTTAAACATCCTGATTCATAGAAGAATCTTTAAATACTGCCAAAAATACGTTTGGTTCAATTGAATCATACATACAATGACATTTTCCAGTTAAATACTAGTTCACACAGGTAAAATACAGAACAAATTTAGATAATTTCTTTGTGGAATAAATACAACAGATTTAATTATTTTAGATGCGTAAATCAGTAATTCAATTCAAAATATAAAATAAAGAATAGATGCAAAATAAAAAGGAGACATAAACATTCCCTTTAAAAAGATGTAAGAATGGTAAAGCTCCAATTTCATGACAGAAATCCTCGCTGCAGACCTAAGAGAGAGATCAAAAGATTGCCTTTCCTAAATACCAGTTGGGCTAATATAGAAAATAGTTGGAGAGGGCAAGTAAATTCAATTTAAGTTGCAGTATAATAAAAAAAATCTCAAATGGATGACTGCGATACCACAAGATACACAGAAGCTTATCATTTTGAAAATAACTGGGAACTTAACACTTTGGCTCTGTCTGGGAAAAATCAAGAGAAATATTCTGTCTGGTTTACAAGAATTTTATCTTTCTGAAACTACCAACACTGCTATAAATGCAGTGATTTGGGAGTTCATTACCTAAGTGTATAGTATCTACAGGTTTCTTTGGAAGGTTTGATAGGAAGAACGGCAGTTTCTTTCTTCACTTCATTCTGCTTGGTTAAGTTTATAGGATTACCCAAATAGTAGGCGGGTGAATGTGCATTTGCGGGCCTTGGAAGATATTAGTTACATAAGTCTAAAAAAGAAAGCAAAGTCTGGATCATGACTTAATTGGTTTTAGCCCACTAGAACAAAAATACATAATATAAGAATGATGATACTATGTGGAAAATCAAAAATATAAATATTCAAAACTAGCTTAGTTTGATTAAGCCCGGTACCTGAGAAATTCACTGTTTGACTGAAATAGCGCATGACTAAGAATAAAGTCATTCTTGAAGACATGTTTATCACACCTCTGGTATTCAGAAAACTGCACAAATTTGATTAAGATTTGAAAGCGTTCATTCTTTTCCTTTCCAGAAAGAACATTCATATGTTTAGTGAGAAATTACTTTTTGAACTGCAAACCTCACACTTAGAATCAGTTCTTTTATTTTTTTCCATCTGAAGATAACTTCAAACAGTTTGATTAAGGAAGAAAAACTATGTTCCTGGTACTAAATTTCTTCTGGAGCTGGATTTGAAAAACACAGTGATTCTGTGAAGGTCTTTTCCACATTTGATCACTTTTAACTGCCCAGAATCATTGGGAGCTGGATGGCATTATTATACAATTTGTATAATAAGTAAATAGTTAATTGGATTATATGGATTGTATTAGACATATGGATGACTAACTAGTATGCTTTATATGACTCTTGTATAGAACCTGTCTACAGAAGTTCATTACCTTCCTTCTGCCACTCAGATTGAAATGTCATTATAGAGTAATGATGGGAAATCTATCCCTGAGGTCACACACAACCTTTGAAAATCTATTTGTGGTTTTGAATCCTTGTCCCAACTAAAATTACAGGAAATCTAGGATCCTGTTTTTTTGTTTTATTTTTTGGTAGAAATACTTTACCTGAAAATGACTGCATAAATCGTAATGTAGGATTTCCATAGTTAGCAAAAATAAAGTGAATCTTATCACAACTTACATAAAAAAGAAAGGAAAGGAAAGGAAAGGAAAGGAAAGGAAAGGAAAGGAAAGGAAAGAACGAATGCTAATTGGTCACATATATGATATTTCATATAATAGGTGCACCCATTTTGGTGCTCCATCTCTTAAACATTCATTGTGGTTTCAGCCACTTGTTTTTAAAGAAAACAAATAATCTTGGGTTCAATCTCTCTGCGAAGCTGTATTAAATGATTTGGATATAAGTACCGTATATTCCGGCGTATAAGACGACTGGGCGTATTAGACGACCCCCTACTTTTTCAGTTAAAATATAGAGT
>JANHGD010006036.1:10522-28388 GCA_027560375.1 Imantodes cenchoa
GAACCGTAAAGCCTGCAAACTTGAAACTTGGCAAATGTGTTCCTCTTGGCTTCTAGGTGTTAGCTAAGAAAGGATTTTTTGAAATGACCATCAAATCATTAGTATTTCTTACATTATTATTAACACATTCTGATGCTAAGGAGTTAGATGTTCTACTCTCCTTCCCCACCTGAAAAGAACTCTGTTCCAACTGCCAGTTGCCTCCTATTCCGTTACCTTAGTTCAAACTGGCAGACATTCCACTCCTTCACTCAGGAGCGGTCTGGGATAATTTATCAAGCCCGATCATAACTACTCATTATTTTCAGGCTTTAAGTGTCAATATATCAAGCCCAATTATATTGTTTCATAGCAAAGCACGAGTATCCAGCTACTAGTAATACAATATTTCAACAGAGGTGTTCCTATATTCAGCCTGTTTGGGCATAAAATTAATTCAAAAGGAATTAATCTTTCCCTTGAAGTGAGGTTGGTTAGGTCTGGGATATAATGTTAGATTTTATGTACTGCAGTTTCAGGAGAAATCTGAGAAATTGTTACCGTCTGAATAACTATGATAAAAACTAGAAACTAAGTTCTATTAAAAGAGACTGAAGGATTTTATGTTTTAGCTTTGAGAAATGCTCACTGAGGGTGTCAGAATGATGCTTTCTTCAAATACCCAAAAAGATGCTACAAGAAGAAAGATAAGATCTGTTCTGACATATTGCAGAATATGAAATAATGGTTATAAGAAGGAAGATTATGACTGAATATTAGAAAAAACCTCTTAGCAGGAGGAATAGTAGAACCACCAATCCTGAAAAGTGGTAAATACTAGATAGCTATTTAGACCTTTCCAAATGTTTATTCTCTGTTAAATATATTTTTAGTATATACATATGTCACTCCATTATTATTTTAATTTTCTAAATCTTAACCAAATACTAAGTATATTGTCCACAATTGCTAGAACATTGGATTTGAATTTATAAGATAAAGTATTTTTCACTTGCACAACTTGGCATTTCTTATTTTTTTAAAAAACCTGAATCTGTTTCCTCTCACAAACGAGGAATAGGGATTGAATCTAATAACACCGTCATGATAAGGTAGGCCATCAGAATTGGGAATTTAGCTAAATTTATGCCAATGCTGAAATAAGAATTTTGTAACAAATGTTCATCTTAATTTTTAGATGTTTTTCCATAAAATGTCCTAGTTCTCCCACAATTCATCTGTTGAAGGGTAGCACATAGTACATCTTTAATTGAATTCTGAGTCTTTGGGGATTGGTGTGTGTGTGTGTGTGTGTGTGTATTTCAAGCTATTATATAATGTTGTCTTATTTTACTGCTGATAAACTGTACAGTTTTTGCCTGTAGGATAATTTTTGTCTTGTAAGTTTTAATGAGTTTATTACAGTTATGTTTGTTAAATAAACATTTTCAGTAGTTAAAAGTTCCCCTGCATCTTTAGATTCCTGTTACAAAATGTCATTTAGCAGATTGCAATCTCCCAGCATAATTCTTTGTTGGATGGGTCCACTGGAAGAAAACATACACAGGATTGCACATAGCGTGGGCCTTTCTAATAGAAGTGTAATGAAATTATGCATGTTTATTTCAAAAGCGTCCATCTTTATTAATGGCATGTTCTATATTTATTGCCCTTCTTTTTCCTGTAGGTCTTACTGCAGCAGCATCTCTAGTATCTTTGGCATGGGCACTGGCTTCATATCAAAAAGCTCTTCGTGACTCCCGGGATGACAAGAAACCTATCAGCTACATGGCTGTAATTATTCAATTCTGTTGGCATTTTTTCACAATCGCAGCCAGGGTGATTACTTTTGCTCTCTTTGCCTCTGTTTTTCAATTATACTTTGGGATCTTCATAGTCCTTCATTGGTGTATCATGACTTTCTGGATTGTCCATTGTGAAACAGAATTCTGCATTACAAAGTGGGAAGAGATTGTGTTTGACATGGTTGTTGGAATAATTTATATCTTTAGTTGGTTCAACGTCAAGGAGGGAAGGACACGTTGTAGGCTCTTCATTTACTATTTTGTGATCCTTTTGGAAAACGCCGCCTTGAGTGCTCTTTGGTATCTGTACAAGGCTCCTATGATTTCTGATGCATTTGCCATACCGGCACTATGTGTGGTGTTCAGCAGCTTTTTAACTGGCATTGTTTTTATGCTGATGTACTATGCCTTCTTTCATCCTAATGGACCACGATTTGGGCAGTCACCAAGCTGTGCTTGTGAGGATACTGTAGCTGCCTTCACTGTTCCTGCTGAAGTAGCATCAAGTACATTAAGGTCTATTTCTAATAACCGGAGTGTCACAAGTGACCGGGATCAAAAATTTGCTGAGAGAGATGGGTGTGTACCTGTCTTTCAAGTGAGACCAACTGCACCTTCAACCCCTTCATCCCGACCACCAAGGATTGAAGAATCCGTCATTAAAATTGATTTGTTCAGGAATAGGTATCCAGCATGGGAAAGACATGTATTGGACAGGAGCCTCAGAAAGGCCATTTTAGCTTTTGAATGTTCTCCTGCTCCCCCACGACTACAGTATAAAGATGACGCCCTTATCCAGGAGCGATTGGAATATGAAACAACACTATAAATACAATGAATAAAGAAAACTCAGTGCAACGGCTATGATGCATCCAAATCAAAGGGTAATAATAGGGCCGTGGCAATAACTTAATTTCATTCTACAGCAGATCAGGAAGCTATAGCAGTGTCCTTAGTCTGACTACCATCATGATTATCATTTGATCCACTGTACCACAGTCTATCTCAGCAAGCCTAAAAGAAGCAGCATACAAAAACCTCAAAGAATCATTATTTTTGACTGAGAAATAGACTTAGTTCGATTATTCTGATTTTAAAGTGCATTATACAGAATTTAAAAATAAGGCAGGAAGGGTTGAATGAGTGACATCCAACATAGTACTAGTGAGTGGGGTTTTCTTTTCTTTTTTTTCCTTTTTAGATAAATCCCTACATATATTTTAAGCTTAGTATGTTTGCATACTTATTTACAAAACAAAGCAGCAGTTTGGAAAAAAATTATCAGAACTAAATTCATACAAGGCGATGTTACTGTTAATATGAAAGAAATTAATATAATTATCTTGCATAGGTAAACCATGGAACATTTTCAAATGAGAGACATTGAACAAGGCATTAGTAATTTTTCTCTAATCTACAATTTATAATCAAAGAAATTATTCATTTTTATTTTATTAAATTTTATTTCCCTTTTTTAAACAAAAACCAATATTTTATGTACAACTTCAGGGTACTTTTTAACAAAAATTCTATGCAGATGATTCCCTCTTCCCTCCTCAAGTTTCAAAAGAGTTTCCAAAAAGAATTGAGAGTTTGGATGGTTATTAAAAATGTAAATTAAATGATAATCATGATTGGATTTCAATTACAAAGACAAAAACAAAAGTGAGGGAGGGAGGGAGATGGAAAAATACCAAAAAGGTATATATCCCATATCCTGTGAAGATTACATCCAGAACAGCGGCAAAAGAGAATACGTGTTTTAATCTACTACATATGAATAAAGCATCACAGAATGCTATAACCTTTTAGTGCCAAATATTGTGTAATTACAAAATTAATATAATATAATGGTTTGAAGAAGAGATAATGTGTGACATGTCCTAAAGAAGTTGGAAAGAATACATTGTACTTTTTACAATTACACTCAATGATGTTTAAGCAAAAAATATTCCCTGGTTTGTAAGCATATAAACGACAGTATATACTTCATAAATACTGTAATCTACTTTATGCACAAGATTTTCTTGAAGGGGGTAAGACTTGTTTCATTGTACTTGGACATAATACAACATTGTGTTTCAGTTTCATAAAAATGTGTTTCAGTGAGCCTTGGATTTAATGCTACCCCACCTCTTGTCATCCGACACAGCATGGACACAAGATCAAAAGTGTCCATTTCTATTCTATATGAAGTGCTATTTCACTTTCCATATTAAGATTAGTTAAAACAAATGATTTTCATGTGTAGCTTAATGCTCAATGTTTTTTCAGCTATTCATATTTCTGGTTAGTAACATGAAACTTGTCTTTGATTAGCTAGACAAGGAGTGTCAAACTCACGTCACGTTTTCATCATGTGACGTATTGCAATTTTTCCCCTTTGCTAAAACGGGTGGGTGTGGCCAATGCATGATGCATCCAGCCCGTGGGCCACGGGTTTGACATCCCTGAGCTAGACAAAATAAAATTAATCTAAATTTCATTTTTAGGTATAATTTTTGTTTTTAAACAAGTTAAAAGTTAACTCAAGTTAATAAAAAGTAAGGAAGAAAATAGAAAAAAGAAAAGCAAAAGATGCATGAAAAATGTGCCCCAAAATAATCTAAAATTTCAGTATTCCCTTCACAGGTACATCAAAAGAAGGAGGGAAATACATAAATCCAAAGTTTACTGTGGCTCACTTTTATACAGCTAAACTACACTTTAGCCTTATATCCAAACCAGCTAACTGTCAAAACTTAGTTTTGCAAATAGGTATCTGGGGATGATTCCAAGAAGTATCTTTTCTTACGTTAAAAGTATCCTTGATGGTGCTTTTGGTTGCATTAAAGGTGCAAGTCAAAATTTGATAGTATTTTTTTTAACAAAAATTGGTGCAAAATGGAATAACTCATGGATTATGTCAATATTTTTGTAAAGCAAAAACTCAGTACACAAGTTGTTACTTTTTATAGGCAGAATCTTTTCACCTGTAACTCATTCTCTTTATTAACTTGGTTTAAAAATTAGTTTATAATTATATCTGCTAGTCCTTTGTAAATTAATATAACTGCATAGCTATATTAGTTTGTTTCACAATATCATGCAATATGAAAATGTCCATTGCTACCTTTCAAAATAGTGAAAACTTCAAATGAGTGCTTCAGATTTAGTGCAGTGTGTACAGTGAATGCTTTATAATGAATTCTGATGAACTCTAAACTATGAAAATCAGCATTTTCCAATCTGGAATTCTCCAATGTTCTTGAGAACGTAACCTGCACAATGTGAAGCCACAACAGTGAAGAACTGTAGGTTGGAAAAAGCCAATTTATAATTAGATTTAGCCTGAAATTTTGAAGATCCATAGTGAGATAATAGTTTGCTTGTTTCTACTTCAGTTAATCTCCAGATAGTGGCAAGCTGTATTGTCATAATGTTTCTGCAATATATTAGAAACTTCAAAAAGTGAGATGGTTCGTTGTGTTATTCTTTAGCAAAGGTATAAATCACCCATCGCAAATATCAGCAAGTTGTTTATGAATATAAGCAGTTGCAATAACCAGGTTTGTGAAGCAGATTTTTTGTACAGTTGTATTGACAGAAAACAACTTCCCCTCACAAAAACAGCTCTACGTAAATGTGCATGTCCTTCAGCAGTCTCCTTTGCAATTGAAAACATCCTACTTCAATTCAATTAACTCTTTAAGATTATGGCATGTTGAATTTGCACTGCTTCAAGCCATGATGCAATTGCATTGGCAAAAGTTACCTCGTTATTTCAATAGATATACGAGTTGAAATTGTGGGATCAATATTCTTTCAATACAAACTCAAGATGTATGGGTGGGCAATACAACCATTACTAATTTCAAGCAGCCCTCAGTCTGATTTCAAAAATTGAAAAATCTGGCAAGAATGGCCCATCATTTTTCTGAAAACTTGCTGCCTAGGGTGAAAGACAGGCAGGTGTGGGCATCCTATTATGCACGTGCAAAACAGCGAGAGGAGGGGGGAAGATGAAATAAAGTGAACGCATCATGTCACACTCTTCCCTGCCCCTCACATCCATTGTTTCAGCTTTACCAAAGTTCTCCAAGAAATTTTTGTTGAAGGGGGAACAGCCTTTAACAGCACAAAGATCACCTCATCTGTATGTGATGCATGAATTTCAGCAAAGCTCCTTTCCATCAACAGCCTTGCATTTGTGGGTTCTTTTTCATAGCATGTCCTTTGCATAATGTTACGTCTGCCATTATAATGTGTGGAACAAGATACAGTATAAGAGAAGAGGAGGTTTGAGTTTTGCAAAGTTTGTTCAAAAGTGATTAACAACATCATGTTTGAATAGAAAGGTCTGAACAAAAAGCAGGATGCTTGTTTCTCATTGGGGTTTTTTTCAATAGTAAATAATACGAATATTTTTTGGAATTTGTGAGGACTGCCATGTCTTAAGATTGAACTAATGGGTCCTGCATATATTTGCATGTTTTAGTAATAGCTATCTTATAAAAGATAATTTATCAATTCAGAGATATAATTCATTACTATATTATTTTTTCCACTATGGACAATTTGGACAATTTTCAGAATTCCATGAAGACAATCTCTTTCTTCTTCTTCTTCTTTAGCTAGGAAGGAGCCTTTATATTCACAGAATGGCCCTTCTTGATATACCACAATGTTTAATTATTTCTGTCTCGATATGGCTGGAGTTGCCTACATGATTTTTTGCTTCTAATATATATAATTCTGTTGTAATACTGTGCAAAGTCTACAATACAGTTCCATGACATACTCTTCTGTCTTGAAAACAGGGTTCAGTTTTTCTGCTTCGGTGTTATGATGGTGCATAATTATTTTACATGATGTTCTTGAACTTATTTCATTGGTGTAATTTTATAGGAATAATGTCATTATTCTACCATATTCATGTTTCCCATTTTATTTCAAGGGAACCAATGGCAATATAAACTTTCACAAAAACTAATGCTGGTGCATTCTAGGCAACCATTTAACATATAAGGCTCAGCCAAAGCCTTCCTTCTACCTACGCCTCCTTCGTTTCTATTGACAAGTAAGAAAAGAAAAATGACTGAACTTTTCTCATTACCTATCCTTAGATGCAAAAAGTGAAACTTGTAATTCACATACAATTTGCTACAGCTTTTTTTCCATTCCCAAAGTGGACTAAACTTTGGGCTAGTGGATTTTAAAGAGGCAAAATGAGCACTTGCTTCCACCCCTTCCTCCAAAGAAGGCTCATTTTGCATCCTGGCCTCATCCACTTTTGGAGAGTAGCTCTCAATAGCTGTGTAAACACCAGACAGACCCACAAGCCAAAGGATGTTGCATATCTCTAATATGCCTTCCTGGGCTGCCTCCATGTTGACATACAGTGGTCCTGTTTGTATAACCTATTTAACTAGATTAGGACGGGGTGTTAACATCTTGCATGAAATCAACCTTGAGATCCTTTTTTGTTCTGAGAATGGTAGAATGGTTTGGGGCTAAGTTAACTTTCCCATGTTTGCTACATCATATGAACAAGTGTAAGGAGATGAATAGAAATGTAACCCTTTCTTTCTGTCTTAGAAAGGTAATCATTAAATGGTGTCATCTAATTTGAGCTTCAGAAAAACATCATCGTTTCATTCATTCTACTATTCATATTTGGTAGAGTAAGTACACGAAAGGGCAAGTTGTCTAAATTCCCCCTCAACTGCATCAACAATAGTTCTGATCTCGCATCACCAATTATTTTTGTTTACGTTATTTTTCAATCTCAACAATTTTTTTTAAAAAAATAATAAAATTAAAAACTTCTTACTATGTTTGCATAAGATAGTAAGCTAGTCATTATGTGACCAGAAAATTTGTATTACTTAGTATAAGCAGGTGTACAATTGTACAGTTTCTAACGGACAAATGGCTACATCAATGTAGTTTTGCTCAAGTATTTGATTTTGTCAGAAAAATCTTCCTCCAAATCAAGCCATTTCAAGTTTCTTCCTCAGCCCCATTTCTTGTCTTTAATACATCTACCTCTGGCTCCATTGACACATTAAAACCTCACTCCAAGCCTTGAAGGTAGCATTAGAGAGGGCTGTAAAGCACTATGAAGCAGTATATAAGTCTAAGTGCTACTGCTATTATTGCCTGAAATACTCTGATAAAGAAGTAGTTGCATTATCTGCTCTGCCATCTTCAGAAATGCTGCTCTCTTCCACCTTTGGTTGCTATGTGAGACGATAGCAGGGTGTGGTGAACCTTTAAGATCTTTACATACAGAGACACATGGATGACCAACAAACCACATTTTCTCTCCAACAGTGATGGTGGCCTCAGTTTCCAGGATTTCTATGGCAGGTTTCCAGAGTATGCAAAAGTCGTAACTGTTTTTGCCGTTTACCATAGACTGAAGTTTTCCATGAAGTTGTTTAGACATTAGTTCTCCTTACCCCAAGCTTCCAGTTAAAACACAATAAGAATCATAACTTAGTTGTCTTTCTTCATGACTTTTTGGGCTCAGTTATTGTGACAATAAAACTGAAGGGCTAGAGGTTCCTAAAGCAAAGTAGTATATAGGTTTAATGAAAAACAAAGCAAAATAAATGAATAATAAACTTTGTATGACTGCTTCCATTTCCCTCCTGGATCCTCTAATACAAATAGGCTCACTATTAGCATACTCTTTCTTTGCATGGCCACGGTGATAGAGCTGCTTTCAGCTGGTAGAAGATATGATTTTGCAGTGTGAACTTGTAAGGACAGTATCTTTGCTACTCAGAGTTGGTGGGATGCATGCATGGCACTGCTGTTGCTTTTTAATGGCTTTATATGTTGGCATTCCTAACAGTCAAGGGCTAATATGAGAGGAGACATAGCAGAATCCTTGAAGACAAGAACTGAAGCTGACCACCAACAAGCCCAGAATATAGAATGGAAGAAATTAAGGGAAATTCAGTAAGATGAAAAATGAACTGAAAGTGAATGGGTTTGGGTTTTTTTAAAAATTTGTTTATTTCAACAGGAAAAACTGAATTCATTTTTTTCTGAAAAGAAAAAAACCCCACTATCCTCTCTGTGCAGCGCTCCCCAATATTTGTCCTGGTGATTCCATTGAGTAAAATGGATAGAAAAATTTCAAAATACCTTTGAAACAGAGTTTGTTCTACATCTGAAGATTAATATTTATGTCAATTACATGCACTTTTTTTTCCTGGAAAATGTATGGGGATTTCTGCCAAAGCTCTACTAAATGGGCATTATCTTGTAATTGCTGGTTCTAATGGAAATACCATTTTGATATGTTACCACTATTCTATTACTGTGTTTTTGTTACCTTATATTGAGATGTCTGATGTTATGCCTTCCAGATAGATTGAATTTCAGCCTAAAGAATTTCAGTCTGCATGGTCACTGTTCCCATTAGCTATGAACTCTGTAACCAAGATGGAATCTGAAAAGGCATAATGCATTTTGCTGATATAAAATATCTGTAAAAACATGCCAATATACCACAACATCTCTGTTTCTTGGAGAAAAATATACTATATGGGATGACTCTAATATAAAGACTACTACAGTAAATGTTTGCATATAGGGCATCATCTAAGAAACATGAAAAATTGACAAGACCTAGATGGGCTCTTATGAAATGTTAAAAACATTTGAGATACAGAAAACAAATGGGGCTTAATTTACTAATTTTACTTATTTGTGAAATTCTAATAATGCAAAGCCATTTTGTTGTTGATAAATTACATTTCCAAGAGTTGGAAACTTATACCACTACTTGTCTAGCTATGTTTAAAATCTGTCTTTGTTTGTTTTTACAGTAGACTACCTCAGCAAGCTTTAATTTTCATTATTTTTACAATTTACAACATTTGGAAAACAAAATATTTTTTCAAAATTATACCAATTAGTATTTAGAAAGAATAATCTGGAGAAGGGGAAAGACCCACCCTAGATCATTAAGGAATATGGAACACACTTCCTCACCGTGAAGCATTTATGATGATGTTTTCAGGCAGGCCGGTTTCTGTATTTATTTTATCTCTTTTGTAAAGAAAGAAAATACTGGTTGCATCTAATTGCTGGGACTGATGTGGAAACTTGAGCAAAGTCCAAAATCATACCAACCTTCATCCACTTGGGGGCAGAAGCATACAGCTTTTCTCCCTTTTAAAAAAAATAACAGGAATATGCTGGTATCAGAACTCACTGTGTCCTCCATCTGGATTACTAGATTTCGATGTTTGGCTCAGTATCCATAAAGTTGCTTTAGGAGTGTGAGTCAATGACATGCAGTTCAAATATCAAAGAACCAACCCATATATGCTGCTTGTATATGCTTACTTTGTCTTAAGAGTTGTATTTTTCCTATTTATAAATTAAGGGTTTCCCCTCACTTTGTTTATCCTGTATCAATAATCTACTTATAAGAAATACCAGGAAAGAAAGTAATGAAAAGTTACCCTTTGAAGACTAGAAAATGGCCAACGATTTCTCAGCTCCTGTTGTAAACTGTTGCATTTTAAGCAGATTGTGCTAGTTGTAACTGTGCTTTTACTCAATAGTCACCATTATCGGATCATCTTTATGTTTATGGGAACCATGTAGATATATTTCCCTCAAGCACAGTGACTTGAGTTGAATGATATTCCTGACAGTTCTTGTGCTATGACCTGTAAACATTGTACAAATGTACTTGGTATTTCGTTTGAACTGAAGACTCAAATAGATAATGGAACAGAAATCCTTCCTGTAAATACCTATATTCAGACTCCATGTATACAAACATTCCTTTTGAGTCCTGATTGTGAAGAGTGTCTTGATTGGCTAGAGACCATTGCCTTGCACTGACAGTGGTTAAATGTGCTATAGTAAAGAACACAGTGTGTGAAGTATTTGGTGTACTACAGTACCATAGTTCTTTTGGTCTGTTAAGTAAGTTACAATTTGTGATGAAATGAAATTCAAAGTAGTGCTTCATACTTAAACATTTCTTTGAATACAACTTGATTTTTCTTGTAAAACTTTAAAAGAAAACTTGAAAAATTTTATATATTTGGATTTTGTAGATTTTTTTTATTTTATTGCAACAAAAAGTACCAAATCATTAAATAAAGTACACTGTGGTCATTTTATTGACACTGTGGAGTCTTTTTACCACAATGTTGGACCAGCCCAAAGCTGCATGGTTCACCTGGTGCGCACTTGGTGCGAGTTAACCAATAATCACACAAAGGTGGATGGGAACATATAAAAATGTTTATTTCTGTGCAGAGGTAAAGAAGTCAGCTCTGGGGTTAAAGTCTCAAAACAAGCACTCCCTATGTACTCTCACAACATTTATTTATACATTTTAAAGATTGCATCAGCAGTTTGATTGGATGAATACATTTTCCTCACCACAGACTTTAACTTTTGGCGGGCAGATTTTCCTAGCTCTAAGGGGGGCAACTAGGTAACCTCTTTCTTTCTAGAAACTTCCAACAGCCTCTTGTAGTGCCATCACCAATGCCTCATTTTAATTAAATATGCAGTAATAAATATGGCATATACATTTGGTAGCCAAGGACCTGTATATAAGTTCATTATTTACAATTCTGTACATATTGAAGGAAGCTATTTTGATGTTTAGGTCATTCTACACTACGGGCATCCTCATAGCTTTGTTCCCCTCGGGGTCCGTGAGAGACTTCCAAGCAAAGTTCTGGCTGCAGCAGACCCTAATTTTTTATTGGCTTAGAGACACATTTTCTGTCAAAGGAATTATTCAAAATAAAGATGATGAAATGCATCTTTCCCATTGTTACAATCTGTGAAAGAATATCTTCTTTTAAAAATGGCTAAAAAAGTATGGCAGACTTAATTACACCCTGAGATACCATTTGGTAATTCCACTTCTAAACTGTAACATTCCATTAACGTACATTTTACTGCTATTTTGTTGGCATTGAGATACATTGTTCTTTGAGGTGTTCGTCTGCCAAAGCTGTGCTTACACTTATACCATAGTCATGACAGTGAGTAAAATAATAAATGATGCTGCCTGTTGTTTTGTTCATGACAAAATTAAAAAGAATAATGTTCTTATATGGTTTGCAGCAAGGTTTAGTCTAACCCTGCTGTTCTGATTTATTCATGCGCCAGCGCCACGTGGAAAAAAGATAGAGAGCGTTTTTATGAAAACCTCAGTGCTATTAGTTCTTTTTGTTCTTATTTATCTAGAAATTCACAATACAGAGCAAATACAGATTACAGCGTTCAATGTTTATTTTTTGAACTGAAAGCTTTAGTGTCTCTTTCACACATTCACTCAGATCCCATTCAAAGTATACCTGGCCAGGCTAGAAGGAAAGTGGGAAGTCCCCTGTGCATGGTACTTTGTTCTGTGTGATGACACTGATGTATTATATTTCCCATCTCTTTTGTAAGTTCTGGTAAGGTTTAGCTAGTCCTGGTTTCCACTATAGTATCATTGCTGAAGTATCCACTGGTTTAGCTAGTCCTGGTTTCCACTGAAGTATCTAGCCCTTAAAGCACTGAAGGAGCAATGTCTTCCAGAAGATATGGTGCAACTCTTTCAAAGTTTTATCCACACACAAAAAACTTCCCCTGGAACACAGAAACAGACAACTGGAAAAAGCTTTTAAAGCAGCCATTTGAGATTTCCAGCAAATGTGACTTTTTAAAGCCTTTACTTTTAGAAGGGACACCTCACTAATGTTAAAGCAGCTACAAAATAATACTTTTGCTCTCCAAACCCTAGTATTTAATACTACTGAAAATATATAATTCTGGGTATTATTGTTTCTGTTTATTTATTTATTTATTTCATTTATCATCCATCTTATTTCAAGTGACTCTTGCTTGCTTCCATTTGATTGTTTTATCTCTATCATCTTTTTCTTCAATGCATATGGTATTCAAGAGAAAAAACACTAAGAATTTTTCAGTAATTAATTTAATTACTAATTTAATATGCAGAAGCTATTTTCTAGTTGTTACTTCAGTTTTATCCAATAGATGTTTTACATCCCATGATATAGAAATAAAGAAAACAATATGGAATAATGCAACTAAAATATCTTTGTAAATATTCTTAAAAATAAAACAACATTTCAATATGTTACTATCAATTAAATTATTTAAAAGCATTATTCAGAAAAATATCCAGCAGTAACCATAACCCTGATCTCAAGATATTTATGTCAGTTTCTTATTTCATGTCTGGAAGTACCTTACAAACACTTTTTAATAATCCAAACATTGAGTAATCATCATTGAAGGAAAATAATTAAACAATAAATGAAATGACAAATAAAGTAAAAGCAATGCCTTTTGCAACAACAGAACTCAAAAACTGTTAAAAATTTAAATGAACAGAAATGGTTTTTCTAAATATAAGCATTGATCTCTTCTTTACCTGTTGCTCTGTCTCTTTAACACTTTGCACAAATCATTACAGTAGTGACTATTTCCTGGGTACAATTTGCCACGATCATTATCAAAAGGTCACGATACCAATTTGCTTTGCACAATTTTCTTTTAATGTCTTAAGGGAAATTAAACACAATAAAAAGATCTTTAAAAAGAGCTTTGTGATGGCCTAGAGGTGAAGACACTTGCCTCCCACTTGGATGGTTGAGAGTTTGATCCTAGGCAATGACAGATGTTTCTCTATCAGGGCTTAAAGACAAAATATCTGCTGTGAATACCATGTAGGCATCAGGAAGGGCATCTGGGCAGTAAATGCTCAGCTGCATTCAATTTCAGTCATTCACTCCAAAGCAAGGGATTACAGAGTCCAGATATAAGCTGAATTGCAACCATTCTTTTCTCCTAAATTGAACAAACTATAATAAAACTATATCTCCTGTTGTGTCTAATACAGACACCAGATTAAACGTTATTTCACGTTTTTAAAATTATTTAAAATTACAGTCAGCCCAAGGTTCCTTTTACGTACAATCCAATTAATCCAATTTAAATACTTTTCATAAAAAAAGGAAACAATGTCAGCCTGATTTGATAGGGAAATCAAAGACAACCCCTACTACACCGGAGAAAAGAAATTCAAATTTTAAGAAAAGTATCAAATTTAGTCCGAAACAGTTAAAGCTTATATACTAGAAATAAACTATAAATTTGATACATTTCCAAAAAAGCCTAAAAATAATGTTTATATCTTATTCCAAATTGCGATTGTGCTTTTTAAACTATAGTTTTTTGTTTGTAAAAAAGCAGTTGTACTAATATTAAAAGATGTGCAGCTTACAACCCTTCATTTAGTGACTGTTCAAAATTACAACAGTGCAGAAAAAAGTAACTTATGACCGGTTTTCATACTTATGACCATGGTCATGTGTTCAAAATTTGGTTGCTTGGTTACTGGCATGAATTTATGACAGTTGCACTGTTCTGGGGTCATGTGATCATTATTGTAACCTTCCCAGCCAGTTTCCAACAAGCAAAGTCAATTGGAGAAAAGTAGATTCAGTTAACGAATGTGTGGATTTACTTAATAACTGCAGGGATTCACTTAACAAATCTGGCAAAAATCTCATAAATAGAGCAAAACTCATTTAATAACTGCCTTGCTTAGCAATGGAAATTTTGGGCACACTTTCTATAAGTCAAGAACTACTTGTACTTTCCTGAGCCAGACATGTAACAGTGGTTTTTAAAGCCAACCTTTTTAATAAAATTATACATTTTCACAGCAAATAAAAATTTATTTAATCTCTTATTTAATCTTAATATTTAATGTTATGATTAAATAAGCATTTACTATTTTGTTATAATTAAATAAGTGTTTATAATTTTGTTATGTTAAATAGGTGCATATCAAATTAATAAAATGGAAGTTCTGTTGTCATTATTTTACAAATGTATTTATCTTTTTTTTAAAAAATTCATATTAAGTTGCTTCTCTCCTTGTTTAGTTTCCACCCATTGCTTCTTGTCCTACCCTCAGGTGCATTCGAAAATAGTTTGACTCCCTCTTCTTTGTGGCAACCCCTGAGATCTTGGAACACTGCTATCATGTCTCCCCGGTCCTTCTTTTCATTAAACTAGATATACCCAGTTCCCGCAACCGTTCTTCATATGTTTTAGCCTCCAGTCCCCTAATCATCTTTGTTGCTCTTCTCTGCACTCTTTCTAGAGTCTCGACATCCTTTTTACATCGTGACGACCAAAACGAATGCAGTATTCCAAGTGTGGCCTTACCTTATTCTTACCTGAGGAAAAAAATAATCTGGGATCTTGACATATTTGCTTAGCTCTTGATTCTAATTTCATGTGCTACTGAGTATGAGTACAAAGTTTTCTAAAATGTTTTGTGTAAAGCTTTCTTGTAACATCAAACAATACTATATAAAAAGTGAACTCCATACCCCTACAAATGTAAGAACATAGCTTTTTTTTTTAAAAAAAATGCGTGTTCACATGCAATAGTTCAATTCATGCAAGACAAGCTATAAAAACCTCAAGAGGAGACTGAATTGTGATATATTTTTGAGATGCCCTCCTGTCACTTCTCGTAACTTTCTCAATCTATAAGAGTTTTTTTAAAGGTTGCTTCTTCACAGCAAAACTACAAAGAATCACTTTAATGGTTTCCAAATTATTAGCACATAAATTTTTGTGGGCTACACTCTATCAGAGGCAACATCAGTCAAGAAGTTGATTATGATCTGCAGAAAACTATAAATAATGCATTCGTTTATGGTTGGCATATTTTGGACGGAGGCTGGATTGCCACCTGTCAAGAATGCTTTGGGGAATTTTTGCATGGATGAGGAAGTTACTCGGCTCTGGCTCTCTGGAATCAACTACCCCCGGAGGTCCGCACTATCCCCACTCTACAGGCCTTCAGGAAAGCCTCAAAATGTGGCTTTGCAGACAGGCCTGGGGCCAATGATAAAAACACCGAGATGCTTGGCCCCTGAAGAGCGTATGTGAGTTTTGTGGACCAATGATAAAAACATCGGGATGCTTGGTCCCTGAAGAGTGGATGTAAGTTTTTAAAAATGTATTGTGTTTTAACCTATTTTTATATGTATTTTAACTGTTATTTGCATTCCTTGTCTTTTGATTGTAAGCCGCTCAGAGTCCCTGCAGAGTTGGGCGGCATACAAATGCAAGAAATAAATAAATAAATAAATAAATAAATAAATAAATAAATAAATAAATAAATAAGATTCCTTCTGATAGATGCAGTTACTAAGAGTCAAGACTGATTCAAAGGTGCACCAGAACATCTGAGAACATTATCTCCCAGACTTCTCCCACCAGAGATTACTAGCTCCTCATGCTCACTAGGAAGACGTAATCTTGCAACACATCAGGAGGGTAACAGCTGGTTAATAAATATGCTTAATTTCAAGAAAGAAATGTTATCAGATGTAGCATCCCCGCTCGTCAAAAACCTGTCTGGTACTAATTTTTGTCCAGGTTCACCTGTCTTGTAAAGGAGTAGATTCACATTTTAATACTAAACCTGGGGTGAGCTTAGAAGAAGGGACTTCGATTTCTTTTCCTTTGATCCTACCAAACCCTCCCAAAGCAAGGCCTGCAAAGCTTTGAATACATATTGAACAGATTAACAGAGTTGGAAGGGACCTTGCAGGTCATCTAGTCCAACCCCCTGGCCAAGCAGGAGACCCTTACATGTGCCTCTTCCCTCGGGCATCCGCAGGATTCCTCTCCCAATAGCAGAGGAAGAACACCCTCGGGACTCTCGCCTTTACAACGAATTTTCCTGGGAGCCTTCAAGAAGCAGAGCCGCTTCCCTTCAGGTTATAACCGGCAGGATTTTCTTCTGATCGGGGATGGGAGAGCCACGGAGAAGAACTTCAGGACAGGCGGGCAAGGAAGGGTCCGGAACTCCGCGGGAATCAAGGGGGGGGGGGGGGAAAGGCTTTGGCCGCAGAGGGTGCAATGGTGCGGGTCAGCCAAAAAGAACCTAATTCCAGTGTTCTCCCCCTTACCGGCCGGCATTCGCTAACCCGGGTCAGTTCAACCAGGAAGACAGGCCCGTCCGTCTCCCTCGCCACCTTTCATTTCGCCTCCCGAAAGACCCCAGCTTTTCTTCCTCACGCCTCCTAACCTATCGCGCTTCGGAGGGCTTCGCTTCTCAAGTTATGAGCTGCAGCGCCACCATAAGTAGGTGCGTAGAGTTCTCCACTGTCTTTCTACAAGGGGGGCGGGGGGGGGGCGGAGTGAAACCAGCCTTAAGTGGGACCTAATTAAAAGAACGAAAAACCCCGATATCTCGCCCCTCACCGCAAGCCCCAGGCAGCATACTCATTTCCCCCATTCCAGTTGTATCTTCCTATAAAGTTGTTGGCGCCGCCCCGTTGCTCCACGGATGAAATGAAAACGTGACAAACTGTGTAGCCTGGTTTATCCAAATTGTGGTTTAATGAATTAAGTATTTGGCCTGATATGTGATCACCCTGTGCACAAGACTTTGAATCAGCCGACCTATTTTAGCTAACAGAGTTGTGCGATCACAGGCTCATTCAACCAATGTGTTGCTGTAATTCCATAATCAAATCGCGTTACCACCCTAATTTCAGTCTCGTTGGATCATCGTTTAAGAGGTTTTTTCTATAGCACATCTTCAAACTGTCAAGGTTGAGAAACACTGTTCTATAGAATGACGTGGGTGAGCAAAACAAGCAGAGAGGTATTTTCTACTTCCTGCCTGTTTCCTCAATGACTTTGCTTGTTGGAAGTTTTCAGGGAGAAAAGAAGCATCCATAAAATATATACTCTCTTACAAAGTCCAACTTCAGTTTTCATTGAAAAATTGAACTACTTTTCACAAAATTATCTTTTCTTGTTTACTTATTTATTATTCAAAATATCTGCTTCAATCTAATCTGAAGACTATTTGCACATCAAGACTCTGCAAGTTGTGGATGGAAAGGGGCCACATTAATAGAATAGGATAGAATTTTTTATTGACCAAGTGTGATTGGACACACAAGGAATTTGTCTTTGGTGCATATGCTCTTAGTGTACATAAAAGAAAAGATACATTTGTCAAGAATCATGAGGTACAACACTTAATGATT
>JANHGD010006049.1:42283-54184 GCA_027560375.1 Imantodes cenchoa
TCTATATTTTAACTGAAAAAGTAGGGGGTCGTCTAATACGCCCAGTCGTCTTATACGCCGGAATATACGGTAATTTACATTTCCTGAAATTAAAATGAGTTATCTTTCAAAGTACGCACTTATCAGTACAAAAGTTAGAAGCCAATGTGCTTCTCTTGAAGGACTATTCATACAAAAATATATGTACCAACAGAAGAGAATATTTATGGCTCAGGATTGAACTATGGGATCCTTGATACTCTCTGAATTTGGTTGTATTCTTGCAGACATTTCATTATCAAACAAGGTAACATCATCAGTGTTCGTAATGTTACTAGTCTGGTAGTGAAACATCTACGGTATAAGAAAACAACCACGCTCGGAGAGCACCAAGAACCCCACAAAAATATATGTTATGGGAAAATATATAAAAATGACATGACTGAACTCATTCAAAAACACAGCATAGGATGATCCGTCCACTTGTAATAGTAATCATTTTTGGATTGTTCTGTCTGGAGCAGGAAATTGCTTTGAGCTTTTTAAAGGAATATAAATAGTTCAGATAAATGAAATAAATTTTCCAAGTGGTTTGCACCATCACAGTGGTGAAAGAGGAACATTGAACATTCCAGAAGATAACCTGATTGGTTGGGGGGGGGGGAATCCCTTTGTGATGTTTTTAGCCATAGGGTGAAGATATTAAATTGTAATCCAAAGGACAAAAGATGATGAAAACTCATATCTTCCTGGACCATATTTCAGAAATGCAAAAAGAAACCAAAGACCTTTTCAGCATCCAATGAGATTAAATAGCCAAGTCTAATTTATCTGCTGCATTGTCCAAAACATTAATCCTCAAACAATATTATCAGATACTTGTCTATTTTTCATAAATGAAAACTGAGATGGGTGATTTATTCCCAGTATTACTTATGGTAGTCTCTTGGCTGGTATTGCAGTTAATGTTTTAGCACCTATGCTAAAGACAGATATGTAACAATTCTGCAAATTGAACATCTGTTGGGGCTTTAATATTACTATAATTAACATCTCATAAAATGATGAATTAAGTACAGAACAATTAAATTATTGGTAGTAAACCTCTAACCCTACAGGTGCCAATGCATTCCATAAAGTTCTATACCAGGGTTTCTCAACCTTGGCGACTTTAATATGAGTGGACTTCAACTCCTAGAATTCTACCCATCTTAAAGTCACCAAGGTTGAGAAACATTGTTCTATGCCATTCAACAGGAAATCCATCAAGTTTAGGGTTTCCCTCCAACTTCATGGACAATGTTTCTCTACAATTTCTTACGCCGATTTTTCCCCTCTTGCTCAGATATCCTTCCATTATAATATTTTCCAAGGAATTAATAATTTGCTCTTTAGTTAGAAGTATTTCCTATTTATATAATTGAGTATAAAATCATAAACTGGTAATAGTTTTAGTACATAACTGAATGTTGCTGGCCTGAATTCCAAATATAAAAAATTGTGGTTTTTGTTGTTTCAACTAGTGAACCAAAAACCTTTCAGGTCCCTCTATTGATTCCCAATAGTCCTGAATGTAGCAGACCAGATTTAACCTTAGTTATTATAAATATTTAATATGATTCTTTTGTGGGTTTTCTAGCATAAAGCAAAAGTAAGTCATTAACCTTTTTTTCCCAACTAAGATTAAAATCTCTAAATCTCCTTTTTTGCTAAAATGATAGTTCCTTATGAGGTGCTTATGTGGTTCAAAGCTCTTTCTTTTAAACATCTAAATAGCTTTGTGTTGTGCACAGTTATGACTGTTTCTAGATCAGTTACTCATGCCCTAGATATCTTCTGTTTGAACTACTACAATATGTTCTACATGGGGCTGTCCTTGAAAGTATCTGGAAGCTTCAACTGATACAGAATGCAGTAATGTAAGCAGTAATGTGTGCTTCCAGAATCTCTGTTCCACAAGCTGCATTGGTTGCCAGTTGACTTATGAGTCTAATTAAGGGGCTGGTTTTAATCTTTAAAGCCCTTCATGACAAGATAATTTTCATTATGCTATCTGAGGGGGTCTCTCCAATAACATTGGCCCATCCAGGCCCATCTGCTAGAGAGCTACATTTGGTGTGCCCCAGGATGTGGGCCTTCTCTGTCATAATGCCTACTTTTTTCTTCTTCTCCACTTTCTTTCATGAAGCTCCATCGCTGCTGAAGTTCAGGAGGTCCCTCAAAACCTGGTTTTCTGACAAGGCCTCGGTTTCCAGGAGACTGGGTAAAATCTTATGTTGGCTTCATCATTTGGCTGATAATTATTTTCTTCTAGTTTTAATTTTTTAAATAATGTCTGCTTTACATTTTAACGATAAATACATTTATTTTATGTATTTATTGTTTTTAATGTTTTGTTGTATGCTGCCCAGAGTTACTTTTTGGGAGATGGGCAGCTATATAAATTTGATAGTTAAACAAATAAAATAACAATGATAGATCCACAAATAAATCCCTTAAAGATATGCCAAGAATAACACATTGATTTTATTTACAAAACAGCAAATTTCCTTCTTGATATGTTCCATAAAATAAAAATCTCTCATAAAATAAATAGTTAGATACCATCTAGAATTAGTTAATTGATAATGTTTAAATTCCAGAATAAGACTTACTGAAGTGCTATTTATGATTGCAATGGGCCTTGATGGATTGTTCTTCAGAGAGGAAGAGGACCTTGACAGACATATGCAAGAACTGTTACTTAGACAAAGGAGACTAAAACCATTTTTAAACCCCAAGAAACAAGGTAATATTTAGAAATGGCTCAAATAGACACCTTCCTAATACACTGGGGTACAAAAAGATAGGGCGAGCAGGTAAAATGTAATCAGGCCTGCAACTTTCTGATATTATAACCAATCTCAGTAAAGATAGTTCTGGCCTTGTTGTTGTCAGTGTGGAGTTGATTTCCTAGTCTGGTCTACCTAGTGGGACTGACTGACATCCACACACACATCTGTTGTATGAAATTCATACAATCCTTTCCGAAGTGGATGAACACAGCTTTAGATGAAAATGCACTGCTAAGAAGGGAATTATAGTCATCAAGCTTCATGGGGTGTTAATTGCATGTGCTGCCGTTTCAAAGTCATCCCCAGATGAGACACTCTTGAATCCACTAGCTGCATTTTCACAAGAAGAATGAGGTCAGCAGAGTGCCAGAGTTATTAACCTGTTTCTGACCTCCAAGTAAAGATTCTTAAATAACTAGGGCTTGAAATAAAAAAAGAGACACTTAATGGTATCTATATTGTAAATGGGCTTCATGAGAAAAGCCCAGTACAACCAGTTGGCAGTGTTCTCTCCAGGTCTGACGACAAAGCTGAAATTGAAAATGCTGAATCCATCAAGTGAGCAATATGGGGCTTCGAATATATAATCACCATATTCAGGAACTGTGCAAACATACACTGGCTTTCTATTTCCCTAAGCATTCATTTTCTTCAGGGTGTTTAATAATCTACAGGTTATCCTAGAGTGCAACAAAAAAATTGCAGTGGGAGTTATACAATAGCAAAAGACTAAAAAGTCTGATTTTATATACCAAACTGATGAAGAGTGGGAATGGTAGCATAAAGTGTAACAAAGAGGTCGTTTGCCCTTTCCTCCCAGGAAGCCAGATTTAAATTATACTTTTTAAAAGCTATGTTAAAAATCTCTGTTACCTCAAGCCAACTACTCCAGAAACCATTTCACTCCAGGTTTCTGCTTATTACAACTTCATAGCAATGAATGCAGAATTATAGAGGGGCCCTGGAGATTATGTGGCTGACAGTTTTAGTAGCTTCCACAGGTTGAAGTAAAGCCACCACTGTTGGCTCAGGAAGCAGTTTTAAGGGCAAGTGTTTTGTGTTGATCTCCAACATCCTTCTGATATGCTTTGAAGTAAATATAAAAGCAATATGGCAGTCTTCTTCAGTTTATCCCCTGATATTTGGTACTCAGGGTTGGGGAATAGCAATAGCAATAGCACTTAGACCAGTGGTTCCCAACCTTTTTTTTGACCACCTAAGCATCTCTAAAATCCTGATCCCCCCACCGTGACATGTTAGTCTTACTATTCAAAAAGTGAACTCCTACTCATGCAGGGGAAGCCTAAAAGGCCATTAACTTGGTTTAAACAAGGTTCCAATTGCCCTCATTAAAAATCAAATTGCCCCCTTGTGGGGCGTGGGCCCTCTGTTGGGAACCACTGATCTAAATTAAGCCATGACCTACATGCTTTTTTAATCTGTCAAGGTCTAAGGTAAAGGTTGTCGGAGCATACATCAGCCCCATTCCCTCTCTAGGAAAACTGCAATTAATTAGAGGTGACTGGATCTTGTTTTCCATGGCGTATACTCTCAAAGAAAAGAAACCCGAAGTATATATTCTAAGAAAACATATTTATTATAAAAGTAAAAAAAAACCTAGCTAACTACATCTTATCGGCAGTGAATGCAACTCAGATGGATCAAAGGCAAAGAACTAAACGAAAATAAGAAAAACATGTGCAGTAAATAATTAGCATTCCTCGGTCGCTAACTATACATTACTTTTACTAGCCTAGTCACTTATCAGTTGAGTAACAGCCAAGGAAAAACATAATTTTTCAAACCATCCTCTGCTACCATACGTTGGAGCATACATCAGAGAGGGAACAGGGCTGATGTACGCTACGACAAAGGTAAAGGTTCCCCTCGCACATATGTGCTAGTCGTTCCCAACTCTAGAGGGTAGTGCTCATCTCTGTTTCAAAGCCAAAGAGCCAGTGCTGTCCAAAGACGTCTCCGTGGTCATGTGGCCAGCATGACTAAACACCAAAGGTGTATGGAGCGCTGTTACCTTCCCACCAAAGGTGGTCCCTATTTTTCTACTTGCATTTTTACAAGCTTTCGAACTGCTACATTGGCAGAAGCTGGGACAAGTAATGGGAGCTCACCCCATTACACGGGCTAGGGATTCAAACCACTGAATGCTGACCTTTCAATCCACAAGTTCAATGTCTTCTCAAATTCCCAGAATTACCATAATTGGTAATGTTTCTAAAATCAGATCTCCCAATATATGTGGTAGGTACCAAGCTGCAGAAGGGAGAGTTAGAAGATATTCTACTAAGGGAGACAATAAACGTCAGGCACAAAAGATCCACATTCCAATGAAACTGATTGATTGCTAATCACGTAAGATTAACATGCAGAATGCAGGAATCTTAACTAACAATTGGCCCCTGACTGGATGTAGGTGAGGCTCAGTGGAAAGCAAGGGAGTTTGGATTTTGTTCACTTGTGGCTATGTAGGGATTCTAGGCTGATCCTTCTTTTAACGCTATCCCAAGGCTCGGCGACTCCTCTTCTTACAGCCACATAGTCAAAGTCCTCCCCGCTTCTGATTTTCAGAAATTCAGTGTTTAGAGGAGAGGATAATTGCTGTGGCAATCCTCCTGGACTCTGAATTAATTGGAATGGTGTACAATGCAGATTTTGAGGTATTGTATAAAATACTGATTCTCCATTTTATTGACAATGTATGCTTTTCATTTTAAAACCTGATTACTTCTGGGTTTTTAACCCCAAACTGCAGGTTTAGGGAGTTGTACGCTGCTTAGGATCTGTTGATTGGAGTAGCCTATAAATGAACCAACCCACAAAATAGAAATAGTTTGTGAATCAAACTTTTCCCTCAAAAGATTATTTGACATGATCAGACTCTGATTGCTATTTATGTTACAAACTTTTATATTCTGTCTTCACAGTTGTATCTTAAAGAATTACAATCTTAAAGCAAGACAACTTTCCATTCTTGGAAAGCTCCTATATTATTTAACTTTTGATTGTTTCAGATATATCTTTTGGCCTTGTCTGGAATGCAGAAGAGGCTTCAGATCTGAGTAGCATTTATTTTGATGCTTCTGTGGGTTATTGACGTGCTAGATCAGGGTCCCCAAACTTGGCAACTTTAAGACTTGTCGATGTCAACTCCCAGAATTCTGGGAGTTGAAGTCCATAAGTCTTAAAGTGGCCAAGTTTGAAGACCTCTGTGCTAGATCAATGGGAGTGAGGCATCAGATTGATAGAAAAGGCCTTGAAAAGGCAAATAGCATCAGCAAAATGGTACAAAGCAACTCAGTGGGATGGATTGAAGCTACCTTGGATAGGCCTAGTTAGTGGCTTCCTGAGTGAGCTCCAATGGTCAAGAAAGCATCATCTTAGAAGCCTTCCCAAAGCATTAGGAACAAAACTTTTCAAGTGGATGAACCAGACTTTTTAAAGAACAGTACTGGTAAATTATTCTTTCCTACTTAAACCCATTCAAACATGGATGCTGTCAATTTGCTCCGAATTCCATGAGTGGGTTTAATTCTTAATTAAGTTAGATATTTCCATTTGTTCCGGAGATTTTTTTAATTGGGTGGGGGAGAGATAGAGTAGTGCAGATGGAAGCCCAGCCATGTGCTGTAATCTAAATCTTTATTAGAAGGTCTAATCTCAGGGCATAATTTAAATAGAGTGAAAGAGAGAAAGAGAGAGAAGGGGCAGCTTTGATTTCATCAGCTGTTCAGCTCGCTTTACAATTCAGCTCAGGTTCTCCCTTTTCTTCTTTATTTTTTTAACAGATTAAAATTGCAGCAGGCTGAAAAATGACACAAAGAGACTGAAGCACAAGGGAGGAGAAAGTTTCAGTGTGTGGCAAAGCAATGGAAAAATGCTCAGCTATATCTGTGACTTGGTCATTGAGCTAGTTCAGTGAATAGCACTGCAGTTTTTCTGCTTCATTGAAACCACAACAGTTTCTGACAAATCCTTTTATATCCCACAAAGGGGAAAAAAAAAAAAGGAATGGAAAGGAAAGGGATCCATACATATACATGGTTTCTTTCTAAAGGAATTTTTTGAGACAGTTTTAAAAAGATATATCAAAGTTGTGCGATATATTTAGGAAGCATTTGCATCCTTTCAAATTAAAATACTGTTGCTATATGCCTAGTTTGTGTCTCCTACTTCCCCCCAAAATCCTCTTTGATATTAAGAGTAGCGGTGGGTTGCTCCTGGTTCTGCCCAGATCAGCGAACTGGTAGTGGCAGCAGTGGGAGGCTCCGCCCACCCATCCGGGATGCTTCTGCATATGCGCAGAAGCACATGCGAACTGGTAGCGATGTGATTTAGAACCCATTACAGGTTAAGAGGGCTACAAATGTTATTCTATTGTTCTACTTATTCATTAAAAAAAAAAAACAGACCGCCAGACAATGATATTTAAATGCATGCTTTTTTCTTTATGCCCTTGAATCAGTCTCGACTTCTGGCAACTGCCTGGATTAGTCTGTGCAGCTTTTCTGGCAATATTTTCAGAAGTGTTTTGCCCTTGCCTTCTTCCTGGATTCAAGAGAAAGTGACCAACTCAAAGTTACCCAACAGGCTTTGGGCTTAAAGCGGGACTAGAACTCACGGACTTCTGTTTCTAACCTGGTGTCTTTAACCAGTCCTGAGTCCTTTGGGACTGGGCGGCCTGAGTCCTTCAGGATTGGGCGGCCTATAAATTTTAACAATAAATGAATAAATAAATAAAACCACCCCTACCCCAAACTGTCTCTCACTTAAAACCTCATAAAAATATAAATCAGCTATTAATGCAGTTAATGAGGGTTACAAAAATATTTAGGATAGAGATATGAATCTGAAGATTCTAAGCAAAGCATAATGTAAAGGTTTTGGAAATTATATTACTATGCTGCAAGCCTGACTTGGGTAAAGGAATGGATAAAATTAGAAAATGAAAGAGTACTGACAATAGAAGGCCATGATCTATATTTAGAATGGCATGCATTCGTTTGGCACGGAAAACATAAAACACACAAATATTTCACGAAACATATACTTAGAAAGTCTCTATTACAGATCTGGCTGGACATCAAAAAGTACCATTACTTACGAGTATCCCATTGGGTTTCACCAATCGAGTCCATACGCCACCTAAATTTCACAAGATTTGATAAGATAATAAAATATAAAAACCTTTTAAATAATCAACAAAAATTGAGATCTAGGGAAGAACTGGCGGAAAATGGCCTAGAAACAGACTGGTGGACATATACCCAGATTAAAGATGTTTTCCAAAGAGAATAAAAGCCAGGGTTTTCAAAGGGAAAGCGACTTGAACAGGATACTCCTAGGAACAGAGGGAAAATTAATAGGTAAATGATATAAATTCTTAATTAGATATAAAACAGAAGAGGAGATAGTTAAAGAACCAATGATCAGCTGGGCAAGAAATTTTGGGTACCCAATAAATTTGGATCAGTGGGAAAAATTATGGTCCACTAATTGGCAGATAACAAAATCAACAGCGTACAAGGAAAACCAGTGTAAAATGTTCTATCGTTGGCATCTATCTCCCGCAAGGATATCGAAGATGTCCTCAAACTCGTCCCCCATATGTTGGAAATGCAAAAAAGAAATGGGTACATTTTATCATTTATGGTGGACTTGTAGTGAAGCAAAGAAGTATTGGAATAAGATAACTGCTTGGCTGAAAGAAGTAACAAAAGAAAATATAGAGGAAAAACCCAAGTTATTTTTACTAGGAATCTTTAACAAAGACTACAAAAAATAAATACAATACCTCACGGTTCATATTCTGACTGCAGCTAGAATCTCACATGCACAAAGCTGGAAGAATAAAGAGACTCCTAATGAAGAAACTGTAATCAAAAAAATTATGGACTGCGCAGAAATGGACAAATTAATGAGAGAATTGAAGGGAAAACAGGAATCGGATTATTACAAAGTCTGGAATAAATTCTATAGTTGGCTGAAAGAGAGAAACAAGAAGACATAAGGTACCTAAATAGATGCTACTTCATCTTTATCTTCTCTTTTTGTGTATATTACCTGTATGATAAATGCTAGAGCAATCTTAGTATCAAAGATGAATATTAAATAGAATAATGAACGAGTATCCTAATATTAAATATAATAGTGAATAGAAGATAAGTATCCAATATTAGCTTTCGATGTAAAGGGGGCTATAAATGCCCCATTTGTTTTGTTATATGTGTTGTTTTGTTGTATGTGTAATTAATTAAAAATTATTTTTTTAAAAAGAAAAAAAAAGAATGCTTTTGTTTCTACAGATCTAATCAGGAACATGCATTTTATACTTGATTTATTTTTTCTGTGTTAGGTAAGTCCAATATTCTTCATTTCTCCGCCCAAATGCAGTAATTGTGTACATCACATAATAGTGTGGTTCCACTATCAGTGTCAACCATTGTGTGTATGTCAGATGGTTTATGAGGATATTTTCATTCTATCGGGTCTCTTGTGGTCTATAATATTATATTGGAACTCACCATCCCATTTTTGTTATCAGGATTTTATGGAAGTAAACAAACTAAGCATTGTCAGGCAATGGAAGAGGTGAATTTTATACTGACAGTTTTACCAGCTCAGTGGTGGTTACTTAGCTCTGGTAATGGCCTTAAATGGAAGTGAAACGTATCAGTCCATACAATATATCAGAAAATACTAAAGTTGTGAACCAGACTGAAGAGTAAAAAAATATCCTGAAAGAAGATAACCACAGAGATATCTTTAGCTGGGTACATTTATTGTAAGGGGCAAGAATTTAACTAGAACTGAAGTTTCTTTGCAATTTAGTTCCCCAGAAGTTTGGCTGGCTGCCTCTCTTATGTTTTGCTTGATGAGAAAATCTTTTTGTTATCAAGTATAAATGCCTTGCTGTATTGTGCAATTTGTTTTAACTTGTGAATCGAGTATCTTAGCAGACAAATGGAAGATTGGCATTATGGCTTCCCTCTGCAAAGGAAAGGGCAATCAGAATGAATGCAAAATCTGCAGGTGGATTTGTTTGTTAAGTGGGGCTTGGAAAGCATTTGGCAGAATTCTGACTGAAAAGAGTGTAAAAAAAAAGAACTAACAAGTAAAATTTGAGAAGCGCAATATGGCTTTATGCCATGCAGGGGCTGCAGACCAGATTTTTGCTCTTCAGCAGGTCCTTGAGATATTTTATTTAACATTTGCTGGTTTAGCGAAAGAATAAGATAATGGAGTTGAATATTTTGTGGAGTTGAAAGTTGGCTAACTGAATGAGATAAGAGTAGCATATAATAAAGGGAAAATGAGAGAAAATAAATGGAATACTTAATATTTTCATACTAAGCAGTGAATAAGATAAGGATGTGTGAAGTTTCCTTAATTATTTCATGTATTTCTAGACACACATATAAGAAATGCATTAAAGGTATGCTGGTTGGAGATGTGAATATACCTTCACTTTTGTCTATATGATGTGCTATTGTTGATTGAGAACTGAAATGATTTCCTATAATGCTAAATAGACCATAAGATATAGTGCTGGACATGAATCTTAAAATTAATGTGTCAAAGTAGTTGACAGAATGAATGAATGAATGAACAATCACAAGTATACATAAATGTCCAAATGCTAGAACAGGTAGATATATTTGTATATGATGACAGGTTATTTCCAAAGATGGGGAAATGGGTGAAGAATGCTTAAGACCGGTTAAGTGCTGATAGACATATTTCTGCTAAATGTGTTTATTATTATGATTTATCACTTGATGTTTGTATCTTATGATTAATGATTTTGTAACTATGATTTATAATCTATGACCTATCACTTGTTATTTGTATGTACACTGAGACTTATGCACCGAAGATAAATTCCTTGTGTGTCCAATCACACTTAGTTATTAAAGAATACCCTAACCTGTCCTGTCCTATCCTATGTAGAACTGAGTCTTAGATGTCTCAGGAGAAACATAGAAAGTTAGTTGACCGCCCTAGAAATGGAGCTCTTGAAAGTTCTTAATATAAGAACAATAACAAATGAATGTAGATGAAATTTTAAAAATGAGGTGATTTGATCATACAACCAGAATAAGGATCAATTCACAAAACAGAAATAAGAAGGTGGAATAAATGAGACTAGATGGAGGGAAAGATCAAAGAAAGTAAGATTGATCAATTCTTCAGAACAAAAAAAAACAAGAACAAAAAGACACACAAAAAGCACTGTATGAGTCACCTTGTGGTGAGATGGGCAGCAAATAAATTTAATAAATAAAAATAATAATAGATAAAAATGATGGAAGTAAAGATTGGAAAGGCAGACAAGCAGGGAGAGATATAGTGAAGGGTATTTTGGCACAAATTAATTCTGGGCATGCTTCTTTCTACTTTTCTTATTTCTGGCCTTTAATTTCTTTGGTTTATTTACTTTTCTTCACCCATTTTACTTATTCCAGAATGGAACAGCATGATGGATCTGTGGGTATGTAATGTTATTGCATTATATTTTACAGTTAATTTTCACTGTTGCTAACTACTATGATTGCTACACCCAACTGAAAGATAAGATTTTCCTGTACTGTTATTGACCAGTAAATAATATTTTGCTCAAAATGGCTTCCAGGGTATGCTTACAAAACAGTTTCCCTTCTGGTGGCAGCAGGTAGGTTTTGCTGAGTTTTGAAGAATCATGTAGAAATGACATTTCCAAAGCGTCTCACGTATGATATCCATAATCCCAACAACTTTTTCGAGTTGGCAGCTGTTATATCTTCTTGTTTCCCCTAAGGGCATGTGGAGAAAAGGAGGAGGAAATGCTGATGATGTTGGGAAGTTCTTAACTACTCCATTACAGTTTCTTCTTCTTTCTTTCTTTCTTTTCTTTTCTTCTTTTCCTGGCAGAACTCCAGCGTTACCACAGATCTGTGTGGAATGAAAAGAGGGGGAAAGACAATTTTCCACGGCCGGAGATTCAAGCAAGGCAAGGCGGCAGGGGTGAAATCCAGCAGGTTCCGACAGGTTCTGGAGAACCGGTAGCGGAAATTTTGAGCAGTTCGGAGAACCG
>JANHGD010006049.1:72536-94046 GCA_027560375.1 Imantodes cenchoa
AGGGAGCCACAGCAGAGGGCCCAAAGAGCCGCATGTGGCTCCGGAGCCGCAGGTTGCAGACCCCTGGTCTAAAATAATGCAAATGACCAGCTGTTTGCAAGGAATATAAATCATTCCATTCCTCACCATCCAGTCAGAGCTGAAGAAGCTTCTTGGATGAGGCATGAAACATCTTCAAAGAAAAAAACAAGAAAGTCCAGTTGCCTCTTAAAAAGCCCTTTTGGGACAACTCCATTCTAATACCTTCACACAGATTGTGGGTCTTGTATCTTTTCTTCTGTTCATACTGACCATTGGGCAAAGCCAGGAAGACAGACAGGTTTGTGCAAGAGAGTGTGAGAGCAAGTGTGGGCTGAAGAGAGAGATAATTTTGACCTCCATCTGCTCTCAATTGGTGAGAAATGCTTCTGCCCAGTTTTTAAGCATTGGTAGAGATTCTAAGTCCCTCCACCCAAATATAATGGTTGACATCAGTGCATTGCTGAAATATGGAGACTTTGTAGAGAGAGTTAAAGGAATTTTTTTCCAGGAATTTTGCTCTAAAGCAAAAGTGGGGAATGTTTGGTATAGGGAGAGGTTATGGCCTTCACCATCACTTTTCTTGCCTTCTCTGCACCAGTTTAAAATACAAAGCAACTAAATGTGTCTCCAGTGTAAACTTAAAAAAAAAAAAGGCTGCTCAGAAATTATTGGTGGGAAATCACATTTGGGACAGTAGGACAGTTTTTACCAAGCACTATCATTTCCCAGGTATCTCTCTTGCAGGACAGATAGTTTTTAAAGCATCCATTTCATTTCAGTGAAAGATTTTTTAAAGCTTAATTTCTATTCATGGGTGTGGGAGATTTTTAGGGAATTCTCAACCTGTAAATAGATGTCCTAAGGGCTGTTCAGATTTGCAAGTACCATTACTGAGTAAATGAATTGTGTCAAAAATAAAGCACCTTGCTTGAAAAATATTATTTAATGTAATAAAAATTCTATCCACAATCTACTTATGCTAGTAATTTTGTGAACACAGAGTCACTGATAACATCGAAATATTTAATCTGTGCAGACGTCTGCCCCAATCTAGCATACTTGTATATTGAATTCAGCCTTGCCACTAGCCTTTCGAAAGTATTTCTACTTCCAAGAATCCTGTGGCACCTTTGGATACTGTTGGCCACTATCTATCTTAGATAGTGGATACTGGATAGATAGTTAGATACTGGATCATCTGACCTTCCAACAGCTGCAACATATAAGAAAAAACTGCTTAAAATAAGCAACTTTCTCACTCTTTTATTTGAAGGTTGTAAATGTTAGGTGCCTTTCCAAGTACCATATTTACATCCCAGGGTGGATCTTAACTGCTGTAAGCAATTTTTTTTGACAGGTTTATTAAGGAAGCAAGTTCTTAAAGATCTGGCCCCATGCCTGGTCCTGAGGCCTCGAATGTGGGTAGTTATCTATTTCTTGGTTATAGGAGTGATTATGCTGTGGAATATATTCTCAGTGGCTATATATTTTAATCTTTGTAGTTCTGCATTACTGATCCATTCCTTTAACACTGGCCTTTATACATGCTTTGATTTGATTAGGAAAATTAACATATTTATTGTTGAGACAATAATTGCCTTGTGTCACCTACAATAACCTGTATTTATTATATGGGGGTGGGTTTTTGTTTTGGTGGACTGCATCACATCTGATGTGTTAGTCTAATGATATATAACTCTGTTGTTTCTTCTTTAACCAATGAACACAATTATCTGAATATTGAGACAGTGACTGAGTTCACATTTGTATGTAACCGCAAGATATTATAGTTTGATTTTGCTTAGCAGGAATGTCTGATTTCAGCCACTAGAGTTGGAAAAAAAAAGTTTTATGATTCACATTGTAGCCGTTTCACATTGTGGTTGGGGAATTCTGGAAGTTGAAGTGTACAAATCTTAAAGTTGCCAAGTTGGACATGGCTGCTTTAGCACATCGGTGTAATCAGCCAATCAACTGCAATGCCCAAATTACTTAAAAGGGACAATGTTCTGAAGATCCGAGTACTTGAGGCTCAATTGTGATAGGAATGTGTTCATAGTTTTGGGTTCAGACAGCAATTGTTATCATAACTAAATTTGTTTATGAATTTCAGCTTGGATGGAGGGGAACTCTTCAGTCGAATTCAAGACAGAGGAGACCAAGCTTTCACAGAAAGAGGTATGAAGGGATAGAATAGATTTCTTCAAGCTTAATACAGATGTTCATATTCTGCTATCCTTTAGCAAGAGCACTATAGAAAAATTCCTAAGACTTCTTACAAAATGTACCTAACCTAATTCTTCCAAGGGGTTTCCAAACAATTACTTCAAATAGGCTTGGATAAACTTTAGGGCCATTAAATCTACAGTGTTCTTTATTTTTCTAGCTCTCATAATGTATCAATAGCTAGCTAGGTAGTCAAGTGCTACTGAATGTGGCCCAGACTCTGGTGATAGGATGATGAATGTATACTATTTTAATTTGTCTCCAGAGATAACACCATAGTTTTTCCAGTAACTTTCCTGCAAGGTCTTTGATCCTGTCTGTCCACCTTACCCATAGTCTTTCCCTTTTTCTAGTTTCCTAAACCCTGCCAGCCTAATTGTTTTTTCTAGTCTGATATGCCTAAAATATAAGAGGTTTTTTTCTTGCTGATCATCTTTTCAAAGGCTCAGTGATTTAATGACACTGGAGATGGTTTTTGCTCCAGTGGTTCAAGCCATCCTATCACTTGCCTCAACTTCTGCCTACCTAGTAGTTCGAAAGTATGTTCTGAGTAAGTAGATAAATTTGAACAGATTTGAACACTTGAACAGAGAAATGAGCTGGTGCTTTCTGCAGGTGGTCAGATTCTTGCTGGCTCTGAATCTTCCTGGTTGCGACCGCCATTTGTGAGGTGGATCTTGTGGAGGGAGGAAACCTTGCATGACATTGCAGGAAGAGCCGCTCGTCTTTCTGGTGCGAAGCTAGCTCGCCCTCCTGTGGCGCACCTTGGGAAGCGCACAAGCATGTACCACAGCTGAGCTAGTAAATTGGCAGCCAAACTACTAATCTCCATCAACATTGTAGTCTTCTGGTTAATGTAGCAATGCCATATACTACTACTACTATTAATAATAATAATAATAATAACCTTTTCAAAGGAGTGGTCAGTCTGTAATTGTTCTAGGTTGGTTGATTGATTCTTTCCATGGCACTCTTTTGTAACTTTTAATTTTATGTATTAGAGTTGGAAGGGACCTTGCAGGCCATCTAGTCCAACCCCCCCGCTCGAGCAGGAGTCCCTATACCAGTTGCCCAATTTCACAATCTATCTTCTTTCTCTTCCTCTTTTTCAGTGTTCCAACTTTCCATTACCATTGGAAAACACATTACTTTAACAGTTCTGATCTTTATTATCAGGGACATATTCTAATCCTTCATGTTTTTGTTTGTTTATTATGTCCCTCCTCCATAGCACTAATTTCCTCTTTACCTCTCCAGCACTCTGCCCATCTTTATCTAAGTCCAAGAAAACAAAACTATCTACTTCACTTCTTGACCACCAACTGTAAGTTCATTGAGCATGCCTGTTGACAGCATTTTTTTAATACTTAACATTAATCTGCTTTTCACTGTACACTTTTAATTTCATAATGAGGTCTTTTTAGTCTTTTAAAATTTTTGCTAATATTTTCAGCACATCTCAGACTGCTAGAGTTTTAGCCTCCAGTTTGTAAGTTCAGTTACCTTTCCAAAAGTGTAGAACTTAAAAATATATGGTGACAATATAGATCCTTGTTTCATATCCTTCTTACTCTGAATTACACCGTTTCTTCAGTTTCGGTTCCTGTATCAGCTTTTCATTCATTGTAATAATCAGGTGTTTGGACCCACCCAGTAGCTTTAATATATTCCACATTGTGGCATGTTAAAGACAATCAAAGGTTGGGTCAAATCAAAGAAGAAGGAAATCTCTTTCATTTATTTTTCATTATCAATTCTATTTTAACTATCTTTCCCACTGCCTTGTGTGAAACTTCTCTTCATTTGACACTTGACACACTGTCTCCCTCCCTCTCTCTTTCTCTCTCTCCCTCTCCCGCCCTCCTTTCCCCCCACTCTCTCTCACAAACACAATTTTCCCCCAATCTCTAGACCACACATTTGTTGGCATAGAGTTTAACTCTCATTTTTCATTTGCATCTGGTGTTTTTGTATTTGACAGTCCACTGTCTGTTTTCGGGTGGGACTATACTGAATATCTCCTCTCTCCTTAAATATTTCTTGTTTATTTACATTTCATATTTCTTAACTGCCTATCTCCGTCGGAGAGGGGCTCATTTTTGTTATTCTATAATCTCATCCATAAAACATTTCACTATAGACTTTTTCTCTATGACTTCTCATCTATTATCACGCTTGAAAATCCTACTTTAAGTATATATATTTTCCATTAAGATACACACACACACACACAAATTGATTTTTTTTTTTGCTTGACTTTTCTTGCTTGATGTTAAAGTTCTGGCTTCAGGCTTTAATCTTCTGTCTTGATCCTTTGATCTAAAAGCTACTTGGGTTATTTTCTCTTTGAAATCTTATGAATACTTTCCAGACTTTTTTTCCCCAGTACTATATCTCTTATCTATTCTTACATTTCCTCAGATATATTTTCATATTAATTAAGTACATGCTTCTTAAATGAATATTATCTTGTATATTCTTCAGGTCACATCTTACTAGGGCAGCTATATACATCAATAATTACATGAATAATTCATGGTCTTTTTTTATAACATGTATCTAGATTTCCTGTTATATTTGATGCAGTCTTTTTGGTGGTGCTTGAGCTAAAGTTTGTCATTCTGTTGCCTAAAGCTGGTGTTGGCAATGAATAGCAATAGTAATAGCACTTAGATTTATATACTACTTCACAGTGCTTTATAGCCCTCTCTGAACGGTTTACAGAGTCAGCATATTGCCCCCAACAATCTGGGTCCTCATTTTACTGACCTTGGAAGGATGGAAGGCTGAGTCAGCCTTGAGCCTGGTGACATTTGAACTGCCTAATTGCAGGCTGCTGGCAGTCAGCAGACGTAACCTGCAGTATTGCATTCTAACCACTGCGACACCACAGCTCTTCAACAATCCTGGCAAACTGATATCCATTGGACCATGAAGAGTCAGAAGGAATTGAAAAACAATAATCATAAAATATATTAGCTATACAGAAAAATTAACTAAGTTGAATTGAACTTAATTACCATAAGTGTACTTAGAATCGTGAGTGTATTTTTACCTTGGGAAGATGGAGATTCAAGACAGATTAAAATATCTAGAGCACTTATCTGTCCTTGATTTTAGCATAAATGTGAATATTAGCACTTTATTTAGGAATTTATCATGGAGTGTATCACTGTACAAGCAAGTTAAAGACACAGTCTATGTTTCTATATCACAATAAGTACTACTGCTGAATGTGTTGCCAGCAGTGTTTTGTCATTTGCGAGGAATTTTTAGGCATCACAATCGAGAAAGCATCCCCATTGTTTATTTTAGCTTCATGCTTTATTGGGTTATATGGATGAGCCATAGAGTAATTCCATTAATCAAGATAAAATACAGTACTTTATTTGTAATGTATGTTTTATGGTAGGGGAATGAATAGAGGTTATTTTTGTTATTTTCATGGGGAGAAATGTTACTATCCAGCTGTGATCCCTAAGTTTTTAAACACAAGTTATATGAAAATATGTGATAAACAGTCAGTCCTTTGGAGAGAAGGAGTAGTTTTACATATAAACATATATACATATACATTTGACTTTTATAACAATATCAATATGTTGTATGAAGTTTATTGAAGATAAACGTTTTAATATATTAGCGTGATATGCTCTCAGCCCAGATGTCTGGGACAACAAAGTAATTAAAACCTAAGTACAAAGAAACATTTATTCAGAAATAAGGGTCTAATAAATTCAGGTGTTAAACATTTGCATCTGGAACATTAACCTACTCTAATCACACCAGATAATTTATCTTGGTTTTGGATCTTCGAATATCAGCATCATAATATTTGCTCCCTAGCATTAATTTGTATGTTCTACTTTTACCGGCATTATTTGTGTAAATTATCACTTCACATTTCTTTGACTTCTGTATATGAAATAATCTCGCAGACTCCCTGGTACAAGTTTGTGCACTTCCCTGAATCCTTTCCTATCCATTCCTTTCATTCGTTACAGAGAGCAAAAAAGATCCCGTGGCTGAATTTGGTGCCCTTACTAGTATTCCTCCATGGTAATTCTTTCCTCTCTAAATAATTTCCTGCCATATTCTTTTTGTATGTATGTTTGTGAACAGAAGAATTCATTGAAACACTATTCCGCCCCCCCAGGAGTTCAGTCTGAGGCCGAGTTGGTAGTGTCTGGAGTAATAGGAGAAAACATTTATACTTTATGTTATTTTATTATTTTATTTATGGTATACATAGAAAGAAGGAAAAATACATTACTAAGTATAAGTGGTGTTAATGAATGTGCAAAGTAACCCTTGAATAACAAGGATATGCACATAGTAACTTTTATGAGAGTAGTTATGAATAATTATTCGGCCACACACAGATACACTAACTTGAGTTAAAGTTTACTTTAAGAAATAGCACAATCCAATAAACAGTCCAGGTCATACATGTAATTGTCATAATAACAGTACAAAGAATATCTAGTTACAAAGTCTTCTTGCCAGTTGTCTGTGTCATGCACAGTAAACAAAGATACCAAGGTATAAACACAGCTTAGATACAACAGAGGACAGAATGTCAAAGAAAGTGTGTCAGAGAGAGAGAGCTATGATCTCTAGCTCCCTCTTATGGCAACCTGCAACACAACCACCCAATCAGAAATAGCATACAGTTAAAGCTATATACATCAACACATTTAAATCTACAGACATACATTGTTGGTTTATATATTGGCAATATATAACTGATTGGACAGAGTCCTAACAAGTTTGAAATTCCTGTCTGTCAGGAAGCTATACTTGGTGGGTTCCAGGAGATGGGCCTTTTTTGCTGTGGTGCCTGCCTTATGAAATCATCTAATCACATCATCTCTATAGATCTTAACGTTCCCTCAAAAGTCACTAAAAACCTGGCTGTGCCTTCAGGCCTGGGAATCCCAGGGAACTAGGGTGAGATTGCAATGGCTCCTTTATTGTAGCTAATATCATTATTTCCTGGTTTTATGTTTTTATAGCTTTTAATTGTGAATATTTTATATACTTCTTGGCTTTTTAAAATTAAGTGTTGTATGCCACCCAAAATAACTTTTTTGTAAGATAGGCAGCCATACAAATTTGATAAACGAAGAACAACATTGATTATTCAGGCTGGAGTGTTTATTTCAAGATGCAAATTTGTAGGACAGAAAAAAAATCAAATTAACAAGACACTAGAATTGCTGCGTTTTAGAAACCATTTCAATTCAATCACTACTCTTTTATTGTTAGGAGTACCACATTGGGGTTGCAGAACTCCAGATAGCTGCCTGACTATCTAGTAGTCAGTCTGAGTTGTATAGATTGCTTTTACCTCAAGGGTTTATGTGCTGTTATTGTGTTGTGTTTGCAGCCATTCACAGAGACAGCCAGCCATAATACACCACTCCAGGTTTAGCTGCTTAATTAAGGTGCTCATGACATGGCTTTGACACCTTAACAATGCTGGTAGAACTTAACCTTGTACCGAATTGATGTATGCTCTGGATGATTATGAAGATCTAGTCATATAAATTGCTTTTCACACAAAAAAAGTTTCACTGCGCACCTGAGCCACCAGTGTGGTTCATTTAATGTAAAAATTGTTGGGCTAAATTATTCTTAGAGGATGCTTAGAAAATAAACTTTTATACCTTACTCTCGCTTAGCAAATGTGATGCTGAAGAATTCAGTAGGATTTGCCTGGTAGCAGCTGATTACTGTTTTCAGTCAGTTTTCATAAAGCAAAGCAGGTTTATTGCTGAGAGGTTGAAATGTTAAGCTATGTGGATTATCTGCAAATCCTGTGAGAACAGACCAAATTTGGATTTACCTTGCTTTTTCTCCTGGGTCCATGCTCTAATGGTCTGGAAGAAGGAAAAAACCCTAACTGCATATGTCGCAGCTAAGGAAATGTTTATCTCATTCTTTTGTACTCTCCAAGTGGGAATTGAATTTATTTTGGTAACGTTGTTTGTTTTTGTAGTGAATATTCTATATTGCATACAAAAAATAGGGTATTATAAACATATTATAAAGAATTTGTTCAAGGGCTGTGTTTTTATTCCTGAAATGGTCAAGAAAAGTTAAATGGCATTAAAACATGCAGATCAGTTAGTGATTAAATATTTTTTAAAATGTGATGACTGCTTTGACTTTTCTTAAAATGGATATATTTTAAAAATAATTCTTTGAAATTGGATCCTGTATATGGTGGATTACTGCTTAATATATTTCAGCGTAATTAAATTGATCTACAGTGTGATCCCTTACATGTTTATCTAATGTGAGTCAAGTTGATTATATATTATATAAACACTTATCTTTTACATTCATCACCCAGAGTCCATTGAAATTGGGCAGCTACTAAATGTAAATACGTAAATAGTACACATATCTGGTAATTTCGATATGACGCAGGCGCAAGGAATCAGGGCCATTGGTAAGGTTGGATCATAGAAGATTTATTCTATATTCTATAATGTATTATATAATTATATACATGATTATATTATATACATGAATCTAGCTTTTTATATAGTCAACTAATGGTCAACGCTAAATTGTTGCTAGATAAGGTTTAATGGAATTCAAAGGGGGCTGGACTTTGATCTCTTGTGGGAACCAAGGAATCTAAACTGATGACTTGTTTAACTCCGCCTGCTAGCTCTGCCTGAGTTTCTCCTACACTGGTTTCAACATTGATGTTGTGTTAGCACCAACACTTTCTCATTAGCAATTCAAGATATAATGCTTTTGTCCCTTTATTTGAAAATAGTACTGAAAATGTCTTTATTTTATTAGAACAAAATAAAATAAAATACTTGGAAGGAAATACCAGAGAATCAAAAATTTCTGAATGTTTTATTCGTGTTCATTTTATCTAACTATATAAGGATTTTTCTGGCATGAAATCTTGTGGTAAAGAAAATCTTAAAAATTGCATATATAAGGAATCACATGAAAAAGTGACTTCAAATGATTGGGCAATGCTCAGTCTGGTATATCTCACAAATAGACTAAACCAATTTATAAGACTAAAGGAATTTATCTTAATTGTCAAACTTTTATATAAAGGGAATTTTAGATATTTTAAATCTAAGAATATAAAGTAATAGAGTATTGGAGCACATTTTGAGCTTCTCAGACCATTGCTTTTCAATCATAAAGGGAATTTTATGGTTGATATCTGAATAACACTGCTTCCTTGACTGAAATTATGTGAAATCCCTTGGCCTTTTGCTTTTTATAAATTTACTAAACCCCTGGCCCCAAATGCAGTGAAGATTTTGAGAATTGTAAGGTTGAACTGAGGTTAATGAGTTGGTGCTAGAGATAACAGCATATTCCAGAGACTTCAAGTTTGTTTTGCATTCAGTGACAGTCATTAAATCAAAGGAAGGATTTTAAAAAACACACACACATGGGGAAGGAGTGGTTTAAAAAAAAATAGAAATGGCATATTTCTCCTAATATCCACTCACTGAATATAACCTCATTGACATTAGAAGTCCATTAGCTAAGCCTAGCCATTAGCATAGCTAGTTGATGCTATGTCAGCTAAATGTATATTGGAATTTTACACATAATGCACAAATGGAATATATATGGAATGGATATATAGGAAATCAAATATATTCTCATTGAGAGAATATATTCTCTAATCAATCAGACTAATCAAAAGTATAAAGTGTAAGCTGAGTAGCAAATATCTGTAGTGGAAGAGAATCAAAGTACGGTAAATCTAAAGTTTTTGTACAAAACATTGAAATTTGGTAGACATGTCTCCAAATGCCTAAAGGCACAATGACACCTGACATCAGACCTTGTAATTTTCAGTTGAAGTGAAGTGTGTGTAAATGCTGTAAAGAATGTGGCTGGATAAAACTAAGAATTACTATCTGCAAATGCAATTATGTATAGTTTAATTTTATTACAATTCCAGATTTACTAGAGTTGTATTGCATTGCAATTTCTGAATTCTGAATTAATGAACTTATGATCTGTGGAAGTCATTTTGCAAGCAAAAGTTGGCTAACAACAATGATAGAAATAGCATCAAAAGGAAAAGCACTTCTGAGTGGATTGAGTTACTTAACAGATCAATATTCTTTAGGACAGTTGAAGATGAAAGTTATGGGGTGGTAGATACCTTAATAGGGATTTGCTAGAAAATAAAGGTAGAAAGATGACACATGGCAGACCATGAAAATCTTAAAGAGGATGTGTTTGTCACATGTCTGTATTTTATTATTTAATTTTGTAGAGCATATACTTGGTCTAATCAAATTACACCTAAAATGGGGCAGCTTAGCTCAAGCCTAGTTAGTTGCCTTTTAGTTGCCTTCTTCTCTCAGACTTTCTTAGCCAGCATGCCTATTGCTAAATGTTCTGGGGAGCAATAAAGAAAAAAAACCATGTAAGCAGGTAAAAAAATAAATAAATAGTAATAGCACTTAGACTTATATACCGCTTCACAGTGCTTTACGTCCCTCTCTAAGCGATAGAATCAGCATATTGCTCTCAACAATCTGGGTCCTCATTTTACCAACCTCAAAGGATGGAAGGCTGAGTCAACCTTGAGCCATTGAGAATCAAACTGCCAAACTGCTGGCAGCCAACAGTCAGCAGAAGTAGCCTGTAGTACTACAATTTAACCACTGCGCCACCATGGCTCTGTAAGACATCTCATCTCTAGGAAAGTAAGATACATGAGAAAGACAATCTAATTCCAATTTGATTCTGTTGGGGCGGGGGGTCAAAGTAATTTCTGCAAGTCTTGAAAGATTCAGTTGACCCACTATGAGACAAAAGTGAAATTCCAGTAGTTTTTGTAATAACTGTTACCTGACTTGGCCTGTCTCAAAGGGCTGACGTGGTAAATTTAGAAAATGCACTTGAGAAATCAAAGTTATATCATGGAGATCTTTAAAAAGTTACAAATTAATGTAAAAATAGGGGGAAAATATTACAACTGGAAGAGGATAATTAGCAACCAGATGACAGTGACAGTGTGCAATGTTGGAAGACTTGAAGGCCAAACTTGGAAACAGATAATTCTGGAGAAAATCTGTGTGGTTATTAAGAATATTTGCTGACTTATGGCAGATAATCAGTTAAAAGAGATACACACCTTTTTCCCCAAGTATTTTAAGTTATGAGAATTTGACATTTTTCATACATCATGCCATATATATCTATTCTGTTCAACCTTGCATAATGTTTAGTGTTCTTCATGCACTTAATGTTCAGCCTGTTGAAACAGATGTTCAATAATAAGACACTGGACATGTCAACCCGGAAGTTTGGCATCTTGAGACCCAAACACCGCACGACAAAGTGAACTTCCGTTCCTGCCCAAGCTCTTGCCAGCCTAGCAGTTTGAAATGCAAGTAGATAAATGCAAGTAGCCTTACAAATGCAAGTAGATAAATGTGTCACTTCAATGGAAAGGTAATAGCGTTCCGTGTATCTTGGCATGTAGTCATGCATGCCACATGACCAGGGAAGCATTATTGGAGAAAGCTTTCCCCCTTGGCTAATAAACGGATAGGAGTATCACTCCCTTGAGATTGGACATAACTGGGCAACAGAAACCTTTACCTTATTTAGATAGAGTACTAGATAATAGCATTTCGAATACAATTGAAATGTAGAATTTGGAAATTTTAAAAGCACTGTATTCTCTGGAGAGCATTGCTTTTCATCTGGAAAACCAAACAGCCAACCATGAGCTCTGAAACGAGAGGCTTTAAAGTACAAATATGATTGGCATTCCATTCTGTTTTATGATAAGTTATTGTTTCAAAATGTCTTTTGAAAACAGTTATTATGCTGTTATTCTAATGGCCCTGTGGAGGAAGGGATTTGTTTCCTAAGCTAATGGGCAATCTTAGGTAGAAGTTGAACAATAATTAATGCCTATTCTGTCACATTTGTAACTACTATGAAATATTATCATGACCTCCTGCTTGCACCCTCTTCTATTACTAGTCCATTAGCAAAATCCTGTACAATGTAACAAGTATAAAGCTTTCCTCCTTGTATGACTGGAGGAAACCTAACATTTTTAAAGTAATATCTATGCAGTAGTTTAAAAAAAATTAGCTTGCTTATTTACAGAGAAAGATGGATTAGAAGTGGTCTCATTTTCCCCCAAGCCTTTGCAGAGAATTCTTGGAAAGATAATATATTACTAATGACACAAAAATGCTTTAAAACTAGGGATCATAGGACTATTTGTGTTTATAAAGTTGTGAGGTTCAGTACAGGCCAAAGAAATGACTCCTCTTCTATTTACAATTTTGTTTTACTGTTACAGAAGGCTGAAGCATGGTTATATCTTAGAGCACTTAAGTCTATCTAGAATTTAGTTATTTAAAATTTAGAATTCAGAAAGATTCTAACTTATTCTCTCAGATAACTAATTTTTAATATCAATTACAACTCATTCATTCATTGATCAAATAATGTATTGTCAGTCCATGAAAATAATAGAAATGAATAATAGTTTGATGTTCTCTGAAGTTTGAGTTTGTAGAAATAATGCATTGGAATGATCATCATAAAGTATAAAATTACTGATAACAACAGCAATAATTTGAGTTCTTTAGATAGCTAAAGGATCTTGCAACCTTAATGGCTGAAAGGATGGGCATACAGTATGATAGTATATCTAAATTGGTTTGGAGACATCCCTTTGTGAAACTATTCCTTTTCTGTTGTATGCTCATAGGGTATGCACATATACAACTTTGTCTATTGTATAAATGGAAGTCTTGGCAGCATTTTGGGACATATGTTGGTATACTAATTTAAATGATATACTGAAGATAAAGAATGATAGGGCATTTATACATATAGCATCAAAACTATCCAATCTTGTCTTCTTAAAATACTGTATATGGGCAGGTAGTTTCCATTCTCCTTAACCTGCCATCTTTTTAAGAATTTAACATTCAATTCAGGACGATATTTGCTTGGCAGGTGAGAAGATAGAATACAGATAATCCTCAAGTTATGACCACAATTGGGACCAGAATTTCCATTGTTAAGTGAGTCACACCTCATTTTACGACCTTTTTTCCCATGCTGGTTAAGTGAATCATATGATCATTAAGTGAATCTAACTTTTGCCATTGATTTTGCTTGTGAGAAGCTTGTTGGAAACTGTTGTAAAAAACATGCTGGCTACCAGGTGCCCAAATTTTTGATCACATCACTGTGGGGATGCTGTATTGATCATAAATATGAAGATTGGTAGCAAGTCACTTTTTTCTCTGATGTTGTAACTTTGTGTTGAATTTATGTTTTACCTATAAAGAAAGTAGAGACTCATATAGATCTGTTTCAAGCTATTAGCTCTTATCAGCTAGCCATACCCTTCTGGGATTCAAACCCGGGCTACTTACATATTAGGTAGATGTATTAACCTCTAAGCTACGGGCTCTCCTCGCTTTAGACTGGTCTCACCAAAAAAAAGCACTTAATCTCTCCCCTGGTATAGCTGACAAAGCAAGGAGAGCCCGTGGCTTAGAGGTTAATATGTCTACCTAACATGAAGTAGCCTGGGTTCAAATCCCAGAAGGGTATAGCTAGCTGACGAGAGCTAAATACCTTGAAATAAATCCATACTAGTCTCCCTTCCTTTCTTTTTCAGTAAAACATAAATTCAACACAAAAATAGTTTGTTGTGAAAGCGACTGCCTGTGAAAGCGAAAGCGGAAGCAGTATGCTCCATCCCATAATTACATAGACCAGGTTGCCCTGATAGACTGGTCTCATGGGGGGCGGGGGGAGAACGGGATGATGACACTTGTAACCTGGAACAGTTGTTAAATTATTGTAAACCAAGGAATACATTTATACTATCTTAAGTAGTAGCTTAAAAAAGAAATTGGCCGTTAGAAATGGAATTGAATCAGAGGTTTTTTTTATTTAAGACACAGGACAAGGAATTTGAATAATTGGAAACTGATTAAAAGACATTGTATGTATCTTTAAAAAGTGATGAGTAAGATGTGTTGATATCAACTAGAATAGAAATTAGGATAACAGTTGTAGACAAAACTATGATTTTAGATGCCTTTTCAAAAAAAATTACTAGTTATTTTTATATATAGAATATAATATTTCTATGCTGTTTTCAGCCATGTAGGTTCACTCTCTAAATACGTTTTTTCTTGGAAATTCTGAATCAAAATGCAGTTTATGCATTCATAAACCTGTCTGATTTATTTCACTTGCATTTGATCATAAATAAGTGTATTAAAACCTGTGGCTGTTGCAAGTCTGCATATACCTTTTTACTGATTCATAACATATGCTTTCTGGGAGCAATCTTGATTTATTTGTGGAAGATGCAGTTCAATACTAAAACTAGAATGCTATTATGTTGCTTGTTTTCAAAAGCCATACATAACACTGTAAACATGGTTCTTTCCAAATCAAATATTATGATAATATAGGCTGTGGTCCAGAGAATTGCTAGCTCAGTAAAAGACTTGAGTGCATACTTAGCATCCATAGATAAACAATGCAAAAAATTGGAGCTTGACATGGATTTATATATGAATTGGTTTGTTTAGTGTATTTTGTCTCCCAATATATCAGAACCAACTACAAAACCATATATAAGTCTGCATACAGAAGTTTGATTAAGAAAGTAATAAACATTTTAATGATTGCGAAGTTGAAAGGGGTGTGTACAAAATATGTGTTATGTATCAAGACACAATAATCTATTGTTAGTGATTTCATCTATAGATCGTCTCCATTATTATCTGTCCCTTAAGTGGTCTTTCAAGTCTTCAGTAAACTTATCGTTCCTATAACTAAGTTCATCCAATGCCATTGATTCTCTTTCTCTTTCTTTTCCTTCCATATGTCTTAATATTAGAGCCTTCTTCAAAGAGCTAGGTCGTAATATAATATGATTTAAGAGAGATCAGTGCATTAAATGCCACCTGCTATATTCCATTGTAATATATGATGGTCGTATATAACTTACTTTATCAGTTTAGTCAATAAAATGGTTATGGCTTCTGTAATTGTTTTTTACACAACTGAGGCAGATCATGTATTTTTAAGGGTTCAGCGTATTTTTAGATTACTTTAGGGTGCAGTGATAAAATTAACTACAATGGGACACTTGCTATAGGCAATATTGTTGCTAGGGTGAGCATGGCCAGTTACAACAATGGCCCTTTCCCAAAACACAAATCTTACCTCTTTGCCTCCCCCAAGAAACTCATTAACATCCCAGGAATTGCTACAAATATAATTCAAGAGGCTTTTGGGTTTGCTCTCCACATAAATAAAATAACTCTAAATAAAAGAACTAGCAAAAATACAAAACAAAACAAAACTAGATGCGGTCAGGAACCTGGTAGTTATCTTGGGATATGTTAGTGCTCACAGATACCTCCTTTTCTGTATCTTGTTTAGTCATTATTTAGTCGGAAGTGTAAATTGGGTGTCAAACTCACATCATGGCGGCGTCATGTGATGTATCGGGACTTTCCCCCCCTTCGCTAACCCAGGCATGGGCGTGGCAAGTGCGTGATGCATCTGGCCTGGGGACAGGGAGTTTGATAGCCCTGATCTATGAGGTTGCTCAGTTTTCATGCATAGTTAGATAAAGCAAGCCTGGATAGTTACATTCCATAGCTAAGCAAATCCAAACTCATGATTTGAATTGTGTGATAAATTAGCAAATTCTTAAAACAAACTGAGTACATGAGGAAGACAGTAATTACTTCTGTACATAAGGTGCTATATCAAAATGGAGAAATCTTGGAGTCGTATCATTTAAAGCAGCATGTCAGCTTTGGTGCAATTGACCTAAACCCATTTTATATCAAGTTAAAAGCTTCAGCTTGGGGGCAGGTCAGGAGGAATATTTTCAAAATACTTCTGCCATACATTATTAGGCTTTAGAAATATCACCATTACTACGGGAATACAATTTCAAAGAGAAACTAAAACAAGAGCAAACACAGCAGTCGTCCCATTAGCTAGAAATTCTTGCATTAAGGAGGAGATTTTTGAGTGCCATTCAACAGGCAGGAAAATAATCCTCCTGAAACTTTATAAAATCTCATCCCACTTAACAGGACCAAAATGACATACGTCTAGAATAGCAATTATACAGCAAAATGCTTTTAAAAGCAAGCATATCAGGATTTTAAGAATACTTTAAAAGGAACTCGGTTTGCAAAGTTTACTGGGAAGCTTTTAGTAAACCGCTACTAGGTATATATTGTAATTGAAACAACATTTTGAACAATTAGGAGTAAAATATAAAAATACCGGTAGTAGTGATTTCTCTCTAGATGAGTTTTTATTAATATGGTACTTTGAAAAACATTTGTATGCAAGTTTCCTGCTTTATTAACTTATGAGAAGGAGCACATTCAGTAATATTAGAAAAATTATTGTACTTTGGACATATTTTATTTGGAATACTTTTCAGTGATTAAGGCACCAGGCTAGAATCTGGGAGGCTACGAGTTCTAATTCTGCCTTAGACATGAAACCAGCTGCATGACTTTGGGCCCATCATTTTCATCATTTGTTAAACAAATTTCCAAATAGGTTCCCATTGATTTTTATAAAGTGTATGGCAGTATTTACATAGTTAAACATGTAGTTCTCTTGGAATTTAAATGAAGCCTGGGAAACATTTACATATACCTGTTGCTGCCTGAAAAAAATTCTAAAATCATTAACTTCACATTATAGTTATGTGAATTTTCCTGAAATGCTAGTTTTGTTTGAAACAAAAAAATCAGAAGGTAAATCATGATAATAAAATGCAAGGACAACTGTTGGAAAAAATACAGACAAACATATTTTCTTGCTTCCTTATCCTAGTGGTTACTTTATATATGATCATGTGTAATTCAGTCTGGGTAGACCAAGAAAAAAGTAGAGGAAGTTGGAAAAGCAATCTGGTGAAGTCTTTGTTATTTGAAGCTACATCAAAAAATAGATTTAGTTGCACAGGCAACTGTTTCATGTTTATTCAGTAATTAATCCCCGAAAATGGGAAAGTACAGCTTTAATCACAGAATAGTTCTAAGGGAGCAATTGAGGATGTAGAATATATTTTCATAGAGTTAGTATCACATTTTTTTTAAAGTGGTTAATTAGGTAATCAGAACCCAGGCAAAATAATATTCAACATAAGTTAAGGCAAGAAGGCAATGATGATAGAGAGTTTTGTTCTACCAACCATTCCATACAAATCAGACACAAACATAACAATTATATGGTCATCTTGTAACAGCTTCCTCTAACTAACTGGACAAAAAAACCATGCGATTCTTTTTCGGGTGTAGTCATTTCTTCCAAACGTCTTTTCTCCAAAGTATCTATTTTGAATGTATGGGAAAATAGGACTTTCATCCTCAAAAATTTTGTTTCTGAATGCTAATTATACAGCGAGCCCAACATTGTTTTTGGTTAAACATAGCTGCTGTCTAAGAGTTTGACAAAAATAAATATTTTTTGTTGGGTTTTGTTTGCTTTTCACTCACCAGTTGAGAAATCTGTGATTTTTTTTTTCACCTTAGAAAAATAGCATAGTCTGAATTTAATTATTCAACATGAGTCAGGGAAGTGATTCTAAAGATCAGCAAAACACATTAAATCTTACATATTATGTTATTTCAGGCAAAGAGAAAGAGGAAGAGAAAGAAAGGGGACATTATTCAAACTGGTCCTTTTTGTAAACACAAAAGTATATAATTACCACTGGGGTCTTGGGTGCCTTGTTTCCACACTACTAGTAGTTTGTTATCAAATGATGGAATCTTTCTTGTCTTGACATAAAACAGAGGAAGTGGTTAGGAGACAACCCTGTAATTATCAGCAGCAAGTGTCTGTAATGGAATGCCACAGAGGTTTGAAAAGACAAACATTGCTTCAGTAGAAACTTCAGCATTGGCAGAAAAAAACCACAAGAGCTCAAAGTAATGGAGAGTAGGGATTTAGGGTTTTGCTGAAATTGTACCAAAACCAGTATCTAAAAGAAAGCCTCTGAATTAGATAGGTTTCCTGAGTCTGCACATTTCAATAAATCCATTCAGTCAAGTTTACAAATGAACTGGCAGATTAATAAGAAAAAACTTCAGGGCTTCATTATATATCCCTGAGCTTCTACTTAATTCTTGGAAGGTTTGCAGTCTGCAATCATAAATCTGAATATTGTGCAGTGTATTGTATCAATTGAATCTGTGAATTAGGACAGACAAGTTTTATTTTGCAAGTTGAATTAATCCTACCTGATATATTTGGTGTAGCTCACCATAACGTTACACTGTTTCTTTACCTGTCTGCTTCTGAAGTGATTTATGGAGATACATGTAGCTCAGGGATATATAAACATGCCCTACAACTTCCTGCAGTCCCTAAGAGCCTTAACTGCTTCTTGGATCACTGGCATATGTGATATGAAGCTACCATATTGACATTTTAATGTGATAAAAAGGAAAATTATTGAACGCATTGAGGGCATTCATGTTAAATTAATGTAAGGTAATGTTAATTGAATGTCACTTTTTATTTTCTATAGGCTGATGTAGAATTTTTGGAGTGCATTATTTTAAGTCGGAGAATGCATATCACATTATGCCACAGTTCAATTTTTTTTAAATAATAATAATCAGGGAGTGAGGAGGAAAAGGAGAAAGAGGTGAAAGTTAAGTAGTCAGTCAAGAACAAGACAGCAAATTTTAAATTAAATGTTTAAATGTTTTAAATTAAAAGAGGAGGACCAACAATAAACACAAGCTGAAAGAACAATACAAAATACATTGTCAACTGTAGTTACATTGTAAGTTACATCTCTAGGATGTAATATGTTATTACAGAATTTAATATTTTAAATAACTTGTTCTTTATGTTTTTTTTTCAGGAAAGCTATAGTTAAAACAAAATACATTTCATTGTAATGTTTACATCTATACAATATATTTTCTACCAATAAGGTGTTTTCAACCATCTGATCAACACTTAGGTAGAAAATCACAAGAGCTATAAATTAGATTGGTAAATTACAAATAACCACTGGCAACAAAATGTAATAAATGTATCTACATAGCCAACAGATGTTGAGTTTGACTAGAGAAGTTTTTACATTCCACAATTTATTAGGCTAAAATATTTTGGTTAGCAGCACTAGGAGTTAATAAACAGAAATATAGCAATTAATACCTTACTCATTTTTAAAAAAAAAATGAGATATCAATAAGACCTTTAGAGTTTGTAGAGTTAATTTGCCAGCTGTGCTTGCTGTTTTCAAATGCACAGGAAAAGAAAGCATAAGGATACGTTTGAGTTATTTAGAATACAGCAAAATGTAGGTAAGGGAATGCAAATATTCTGAAGCCGTTATTTTTTAAATGTACATCCGTGATTTTTCCCCTTGCACTTATTTTTATTATAATGGTTCTATGTATTTATTAAAACAAACTGAAAAGACCCCCAAAGATCAGTATCAGAGAAGGTTAATAATGTAGCTGCCATCCTAGCTTTTTCACATGATAGGATGTACACTAATTATATACTTGGTGAACTAAAAGTGTTTGAAGCCAAAGTGTTATCACAATTATCAAAGCTTCCCAAATATGTGTACATTAGACTTTTGAACTCTTAAAAGTTGTTCAGTTGAACTTCTTAAGAAGCTTATTTTTGGTTTCCACTTGTGTTTAACTGTAACTTGTAACTGAAATATCAGTGGTATTAAAAGTCATGTTCACATATCATGTATTAGCTACTGCCTCAAACTAATCTTTAAATCAAGCTGTCTGAATTTTTTGACTCTTGTGTTTCTGTATTTCAACCACCTGATATTTATATTCAATTTTTTCCATGTGGTATCAATGGGTTCTCCCATTATTAATCTTAATTATCTTTCGAAGTGGGGTTCGGCTGAGAGACAATAATCAGCCAAAATCACCCAGTTAACTCCATGATTCCTTTTGAAAAGTATAGACGATACTTTTATATTGTTTCTTGATATTTTTTCCTCCAGTATAAATTCAACTTACTGTGGTTTAGGAAATGAACCATTGTTAGGAACAGATAAATGAAATCAGTGTGTTATATTGTATTTCTCTTATTTAAGCATGCTTTACTAGAGCTAGAACTACCATATCTCGGATGACCTGGACACGGAAGCAGAGAGTTTTATATTTGTTCACTCACTCATCTAGTGGTGATACAAATATTTGCAACCCAATGTGATAAACTTGTGAGCAACCAGCAAAGTTTATAATTAAATACATGGTGATTGCTCTCTTAAAAAGTAATGAACATATGGTACAATATTTTCTAGCATTGCATAATAAAATAGGCTTCCAATGCAGTTTGTTTTGTTTTCTTCTTTTTTCTAGAAAAGGACATAGACCATGGGTGTCAAACTCGTGGTGTCACGTTGTCACGTGACATACTGCAACTTTTTACCCATTCGCTAAACTGAGGTGGGCATGGCCAGTGCGTGATGCATCCAGCCTGTGGGCCGCGACTTTGACACCCCTGATATAGAGCCTGGGTCAAGGATGTCAAGCCTTTGGCCTTGTGTCAAAATTCAGAAAATGCTTAACTTGATTTTGTTGACACCTCTCTCTCTCTCTCTCTCTCTCTCTCTCTTTTGTTCAGTGTCTCTCTCCCTCTCTCTCCCTCCCTTTCCTCGAGCTCCCTGAGCTCTCTCACACACATGGAGAGAGGGAGAGAAACTGAACAAAAGAGAAACAACCTATCCCCCAGTCTAGGCCACCCTAAACTGTGACATTTGGTGGTAGCACCAAGGCTGGGACAGATATAGAAGCTTGGGCATCAATTTCTGCCCTAGTGCCACCACTGCCACCTTGCAGTTCCCCAAGATAAGGTTGCCTCCTTGGCTCAGGGCTCCCCAAGATTTAACGTATGCTGCTTACTTCAGGCAGTATCCTCTTTTGGGGGTGGGGAGGCGGACAGGCCCCTGAAGCCTATTCAAGCTGCCCCAGATGGCACAAGGTATGCCTTCATTCTTAATGTGTGCAGTTCGGTGAATGCTACCGTGTTTCCCCGAAAATAAGGCAGGGGCTTATATCTTTTGGAAACCCAAAAAATGCCCCTGGCCTTATTTTCGGGGAGGGCTTATTATTTTTGGGGTGCCACAGGCACGCCATAAAGCCCCATGTCCTAACTCTGCGGCTGCCTCCTTTGCGAGCCTGTCACCGGGAGCTTCGGCCGGTGAGAGGC